>VMDO01031297.1:0-20283 GCA_007922755.1 Pedetes capensis
TTTAATTATTTTAAGTAACCATCTCTGTAAACTCTATAAACCAATTCCTCATTCTTTCTTCAATTTTCCTCAACTTGCTCATCATTTTTGTTTCTTTTTACTATTCTTTGTCTATTTTCCTTTTTTATTCCTTTTATCCCCTTCCTGTTCTCTGCATTCAAACCTAAAAATAAAGAAAAGAGCTTACCATCCTCCCTCTCCATTCAGTAAGCAAAATAAACTACATAAAGATGATTTGACTCTAACACCAATCACTATGAGGCATTACATTCTTCTCAAACAAGGCTTATCACCATGTAAGGCCAGACCTTTCTATATTGAGAAAGCACCCCTTCCCCCCACCACACACACTGTAATAACTTCCAAACCAATTCTCAGGATCCATTTATGGAAGAAAATAAATGAGAAAACTAAGGCCAAGTGTTATTCCAAATCATGGAACTAGTTATGTGGTTCTAAGTGGGAATAACATGAGTTCCTCTAGATTGGATGGCAGGTGTTTAAATAACTTTGTGCCTTTCTTAACTAGAGATTTTAGCCGAATACGGTGGCCAAAATACATTTTATGGGAAATACATTTATTTGAATTAAACATCATATGTTCCATTTAAAATGGGAAAGATAGCATTTTGAATTGTGTGAGAAATTCTTCTCACTAGTCTAGTCAATAAATATGAGTACTTTCTCCTACATAAGCATGACAGGAAAGGCTAATATTCCAGTCTCTTTGTTATTTTCAAGTTCCTCATATTCTCATACTCCCAGCATCTTATTGCATTAAATTGTATTGCAATGCATGTGTTGTATTGCAATGCATGTGTTTACACATGGACTCTAGTCAAATGCATCATCCAGTGTCCAACCAAAGAGGCAAAAACTTTTTTCCCCATTCCTGGAAGAAAACCTGGCTGTACTGGGCATACTCTGAGATAGACAATAAAATCCATTGGTGCATCTTCATAATGGATACTTAAGGACAAGTTTTGTATCTGAATTTTCAACTTACGAGATGATTTTAAAAGTTTATATAGTCACTTTAGAACCAGAACCACCTGCAGAATTTGTTAAAACACAGATTGCTAAGCCTCATCCCCAGAGCTCTAGTACAGAAAATCTAGTGTGGGGCTTGAATTCCAAGATAATTCTGGGACCTTCTTGTGGGTTCTCAGCTATTGACATTGCTGCTACTTGTCTGAGGATCATACTGGGGGAAAACCACTAACTTTAAAAAAGGATTCAAGTGTTCATTTTATCCAGGCAAGTTTAGTTTCCACTGAATTATTAACAGTGTTTGTTTCTGCATGGGGAGGTAGGAGGAAAGAAGAGGAATTTGGCATGATTTATTGACTATATTGGTAGCATTGTAGAGTAAGTTGGGGGGCCAAAATCCCTCTGATTCATCTGTAGCCAATATCCTTCCATGTCTGCTACAAAAAAGTTCCCAGCCATCAACTGCAAAAACTCTTCTCTTACAGCTTATAATTAATGGTTTAGATGATGTTGTCACCCAGTGACTGTTGACACACTTCCTTTCCCTGTGGTTAAGACACACTAAGCAGAGCTGTTCCTGTGACAACTTAACATTTTGACTGAGCAATTGCTGACATTTGTTTTGCATTTGGAAGCCATGATATAACCTCTTTGCTGTGGCACATCAGTTTTTCTGAGTTATACTTGTGAGGACACATTTCCAGGTTTTGATGAAAGATTTGCTCTTTGAATCAGTTATCTCCCTTCTTGCTTATTTTTCTCAAGATGGAAATGTCTCTCTATAAAAATAAATAAATATGCCTTCGGAATTTATCACAATCTGAAAAGGTCAGAATGGAAACTGAATTAAGTTAAGTGTTTAAGGATTCAACATACCTTTAAAATATCTCCCCAGCAGCATTTTGTGGATTCCTTTAAGAGGAACTTTTATAGTCAAATTAGGTCTGATCTATAATCCATTTTTCTTATCTTGAAAGTTATTTAAACACAGAAGTTTATACAAAAGATCAAAAATTTTGTTTCTTTGGTAAAGTAATAACAAACTGAAAAGAAAATCATCTGACTTCTATGGTTGCTTGAAATCTCATTAAATGTTAAACAGATAAAGAATTTCAAATAAATTAACAAAAATCTCTTGTTACTAACTTAGAAAACATCCATCTGAGATTTGTAATGATGAACTAATTAAAAGAAGACTATTTTAAGCAGGTTTATCTGACATCTGTAGCTATAGTCTAAATACTTCAAAAAAGGATGATTCTTCTCCCTCTTTCTCTGGCATTGTTTGTTTTGTTTTTTCTGTTTGACTTTTTATTTTTTTTGGAATGTGCACATGCTGTGTTTCATACAGAGTATTCAATAAATGTTATAGAGTAGATAAGGCAAAAAGCACCATTAAAAACCCTCTGGAAACTGGTGAATATTGGTTAATATTATGTTTGATAAACTGTGAATGTTTTCTTTTTACTTATACCACTTTCACTAAATAGTCCATTCTGGGAGATTTTCACATTTAACCCACTGAAAATAATAGAAGTGACTTTTTGTGTGTATGTTTTATATTTTCCTACTGAAAAAATATATTTATACATTTACAAATGTTAATTGTGCTGAGTGTAGTGGTGCATGCCTGTAGTACCAGCGATTGAGGAGGCAGAGGCAGGAGAATTACAGGTTCAAGGTCAGAGACATCCTGCATAACTTAGAGACCCTGTGTCAAGATAAAAAAAATTTTAAAAATGGGCTGGGGATGCAGGCCAGTGGTGGAGCACTTGCAAAGTATGTGGGAGGCCTGGGTTCAACCCTCAATAACAACAAAAACAACAACAACCAAAAGTGGAGAGAGGTATCTAGCCAAAGCTAGTTAGATGTGCTTCCTCCCTTGTCATGTAAAGCAAAGTAGTTGCCACAGCAACTACTATGTCACCTGAATGCAAAGATTCCTCTTTTTTTTTTTCTTCTAGAGCAGGAAAACAAAGGAGAACACACATTGATACAATAATTTCTTATTCTATTACCCCATCAAACTATTTGATGAAAAGTCTCTAGCCCACATAAGTTAAAGTTCACACTGGATTTCTCTTTTAGCATGTACATTTTCATTGCATTCCTTTGTTTGAATGCAGTGTCTCAACTTCTCCTGCTCAGTCTGAGGTCTATCAGAGGTGTACTTGGTTCAACTTCTGGGAGAAAAGTCACTTGGCAGCCTAAATTCCTATAAGGGACTTCATAAGCAATCTTCCTGTTTTTACTTCTAGTACCAACCATATCCAAGTCTTCAGGTACCTCCAGCTCTTAATTTTTTCCTACTGTACTGCAGTGTGGATTGCTCATCACTTCATATATTATACTTCAATATTTTTCTGCATTTAAGTCATTTATTAGTCCTCTAGGTTCTTCTCATTTTCATATAGTCTCTCAGATTTACAAATATTTCCTAGTTTCACTGCAGGTAGACTTTTTATTTATTGTTCTCCTTGTTAACTTTAGGTGATATTGGGAAAAGGCATGGGAATATCTTTCTTTACCATGTTGAAATCACAAGTCTTAAAAATTTAAATGAAATAAACATGAGAATTTTTTGTCCTCATCTTAGGAAAGTAGTTCATTTAGTAAAAATAAAAATTAAAAAATTTAAAAGAAACTTGTGATGCATCTAAAATATTTTGCTTTTAGAAACAACTGGTAATATCAAACAGTAGTGAATCTATAAATTAGAGTGATCTGACTTACGTTTGCCCTCTAAGAAGTTTCTCTTTTGGATGTACCTGTTATGGGACACACACCATGTTAACTTTAAATCAACCATAAGAAAAAGCTACTAAAAAAGAAAAGGAAACTAAAAATAGCAAACTAGACTTATTGGCCCATTATTTAAAAAAATAAACTCAAAGGTTGAATTTGCTGTGTGTGGGAAATGAGAGGATAAGGATAGATACTATAAAAAGGAAAGAAAGAGAAATAATTGTAACTCTCAGCATATTGTATCAAAACTATGTATGTTCAAACAATAAGGAAATTCTAAATCATGAAAACCCTATGAACAGCAGAGAAGCACTGACAATAGTGTTTCCCCTGTTGAACAGGGGGTCGCTACGAGTCTGATACCGACTCGACGGCACCTAACAACAACAACAACAAACAAAAACAACAAATCATGAAAAACAATTTATTGGCCAGAAAAGGCAAAAAGACTGTAGGATTCAGTTCTGTCATAGAGTGAAAACAGAGTCATGCAAGATTTCTCTTTTTAAGAAAGAGATGTGGTTGCTGGATGCCATGGTACATGACTTGACAATCCCAGCAACTTTAGACAGTGAGGCAGGGGAATCCCAAGATTAAAGCCCAAGTCACCCTATGTGACTTAGTGAGACCCTTTCTTAAAATGTAAAATAAAATGGTTAGGGGTGCAGCTCAGTGGTAGAGCATTTGCCCAGCATGTTAAAAGCTTTGGGTTCAACTCAGGGTAATGAATAAATAAATAATATAGATGTTATTCTATTGTGATCTGTTATATATCTCTGGAGATTTGTGGGCAAAGCCATATTATTACTTGTTGCTGTTCTTGTAAGGTGTCATTGAGTCAGGTACGACTCATAATGACCCAATGTACAACAGAATGAAACAGTCCCTGATTCTGAGCCAGGCACATGATCTCAATTATGCTTAAGTCCATTGTTGCAGACACTGTGTTAATCCATCTACTTGATAGTTTTCCTTTATTTTATTTATTTATTTTTTTTTTTGTGGACCTGCCACTCTCTCAAACATGATGCCCTTCTCTGGGGATTGGTCCCTCCTGACAACATGTCTAAAATATGTAAGATGAAGTCTAGCCATCCTTACTTCCAAGGAACACTCTGGTTGCGCTTCCTCTAGGACAGATCTGTTGGTTCATTTGTCAGTCCATGGTATATTCAATAGTCTTCTCCAGCACCATAATTCAAAAGCATCAGTTCTTCTCCTGTCTCCCTTCAACATTCAGCATTCACAATCATGTAATGTGACTGAAGCTACAACAGCATAAGTCTGGTGCACCTTCATCTTCAATGTGACATCTTTATTTTTCAGCACATTAAAAAAGTCTTTTGCAACAGCTTTTCCCAATGCAATACATCTTTTGATTTCTTGTCTGCTGTTTCTGTGGGTGTTGATTATAGAACCAAGTAAAACAAAATCTTAAACAACCTTAATGTTTTCTCTAGTTATGAAGTTGCTTACTGACCCAGTTGTAAGGATTTTTATTTTGTTGATGGTGAGGTGCAATCCATACTGAAGGCTGTGTTCTTTGATATTGATTAGTAAATGTTTCAAATCCTCTTCACTTTCAGCAAGCAGAATTGTGTCATCTGCATAACACAGGTTGTTAATGAGTCTTCCTCCAGTCCTAATGCCACATTCTTCTTCATAAAGTCCAGCTTCTTTGATTATTTATTCAGCATAGAGATTGAAGAGGTATGGCGATAGGATACAGCCCTCACACACACTTTTCTTGACTGTAAGCTACACAGTGCTTCTTAGAATGACTGCCTCCTTATTCATGTACAGATTCTTCATGAGGACAATTAGGTGCTCTGGTATTCCTATTCTTTGAAGTATTAACCATAAATTGTTATGACTCACACAGTCAAATGCCTCTGCATAGTCAATAAAACAGACATTTTTCTGGTATTCTCTGCTTTTGACTAATATCCATCTGACATTATCATTGATGTCTCTGGTTCCATGCCCTCTTCTGAATCCAGCTTGATTTTTCAGCAGTTCCCTGTCTATATACTGCTGTAGTCACCTTTGAATGATCTTTAGCAAAAACTTACTTGCGGGTCATTTGATAGTTTCCACATTCAGTTAGATCTCCTTTCTTGGGAACAAGCACAAATATGGATCTCTTGGAGTCGGTTGGCCAGGTAGCTGTTTTCTACATTTCTTGGCATAAACAAGTAATCACCCCTCAGTGTTACATCTGTTTGTTGAAACATCTCTATTGCTATTCTGTCAATTCCTGTAGCCTGTGTTTCACCAATTCCTTCAAGGCAGCTGCTACTTTCTTCCTTCAGTACTATTGGTTCATGATCCTATGCAGCCTCTTGAAAAGGTTGATCATCTGCCACTTCTGTTTGGTATAATAACTCTGTGTATTCCTTCCATCCTTTTTTGATAGTTCTGCATTATTTAATATTTTCCCTGTAGAAACTTTCACTATTGCCATTCAAGGCTTAAATTTTTTCTTTAGTTCCTTAAGCTTGAGAAAAAAGAGCACATTCTTTCTCTTTGGTTTTCTATCTCCAGCTCTTTGCACATGTCACTATAATCTTTGATTTTGTCTTCTCAAGCTGCCCTTTGAAATATTCTGTGTAGTTTTTAACTTCATCATGTCTTCCTTTTACTTTAGCTGCTGGATGATCAAGGGTAAATTTCAGTGTCTTGCCATGTAACTTATCTGTTCTTTTTGTCCTGTCCTTCTAATAACCTTTTACTTTCCTCATGAATAATGTTTATTATGTCATGCCACAACTCATCTGGTCTTTATTAGTGTCTAACACATTACACCTGTTCTTGAGGTGATCTCTGAACTCTGATGGGATATACTCAATACCAAACCTTGGCTTTTGTACACTTGTTCTAATTTCCTTCAGATTCAGTTTGAAGCTGCATATAAGCAGTTGATGGTCTGATCCACAATCAGCATCTGGTCTTGTTCTTATATTTGATATTGAGCTTTCCTATTATCTCTTTCCACAAATGTAGCCAATTTGATTCCTGTATGCCCTATCTGGTGAATTCCATGTGTATAGTCACCATTTATGTTGGTGGAAAAAAAAGTATTTGCAATGAAAAGTTCATTAGTCTGACAAAATTCTATCATGCAATCTCTAGCACTGTTTCTGTCTCTAAGTCCATTTTTCTAACTACTGAACCTTCTTTGTTTCCAACTTTTGTATTCCAGTCACTAGCAATAATAATAAGAATCTCTTCTTTGTGATATTCGTGTTCTGAGTTCATTTATTATTATTATTGTTAGGTGCTGTCAAGTCCGATCCAACTCAAAGCAACCCTAAGTACAATAGAACAAAGCACTATAAAAAACTATGACATGCACACAATCTTTTGATGTTTGAGACTATCGTTACAGCCTATACATTTCTTCTCATTTTGCGTAGTGCCACATCAGCAAAAGGAGGCCCCAGGGGCTTTACTCCAATCCTGTCATTAACATTGACTCTACTTTGAGGAAGCAACTCTTCCCCAGTCATTTCTTGAATTCCTTCCAACCTGGTTGGCTCATTTTTCCAATAATATATTTGACAGTGCTTCTCTGTGATCCATAGGGTTTTCAGTGGCTAATTGCTTTGGGAGTGGGCTGCCAGGTCCTTCTCCTTCATTTGTCTTAGTCTGGAGGCTCAGCTGAAACCTGTCCAACATAGGCAGCCCTGCTGGTATCTGAAATATCTGTCATGTAACTTTCAGCATCACAGCAACACACAAGCCCCTAAAGCATAACAAGCTGACAGATGTGGGGGAAATTTGTTTTTAGATGGAATTTTTTTGTGTGTGTGGTACTAGGGGTTGAACCCAGGGCCTCATGCTTGCATGCTTTGCAAGTGCTGTGCCACTGAGCTGCACCTCCAGTTCATTTTTTTTTTTTTTTACTTTTTGATACAGGGTTTCACTAAATTATGCAGACTGCCTCTGGTCTTGAACTTGCTGTCCTCCTGCCTCTGCCTCCTGAGTCACTGGGATTACAGGCGTGCGCCACTGCACCCAGCTGGTTTTAGATGACTTTAATTCCAGTGGGTGCAGAACCAGGAACTGGTAAACAAAAGACTACATCTGAAAATACAGGTCCCCTTCATACTATTGTTTTACTTAATGTTGCACAAAACATTATGAGCTCAGCCAGGCACAGTGGTGCTCACCTGCCATGCCAGGGTCTTGGGAGGTAGAGGCAGGAGAATCACAAGTTCAAGGGCAGTGGCAATTAGCATAATTTAATGAGACCCTGAATCAGAATTTAAAAGGTAAAAAAAAATGTACTGGAGGTGCAGCTAAGTGTGAGACTGCTTACAAAGCATTTATGATGCCCTGGGTTCAGCCCCCAACTGCTACAAATAATAAAAAATAAGACAAAAAATGAGCTCTAAGAGTTAGATTTTAGCTCCTTCTGCAAGATGACAATTAATCTGTGGCCGTGAGAAGATCAATTATGATTTTCACTCTATGTGACTTCGGATAAAAGCCTAACACAGCACAGCCTAGAAATTGGAAGAAGAAAGCTACCTGAGTGAATGAAGTTTGTTGCTGCCTTACACGATCTAATCTGTTTATCAAAGCAACACAGCATAATTCAGCGCATCTGGGATGTCTTTGTATCTAGAGGAAAAAAAGAAGCTAAAAGAAATTGTTGACAGTCTAACTACTTAGAGTGGATGCCTTGTTAACTGAGATTTCTGCTGAGACAGCTGATACTCTGTGCACACCTGCCAGTTCAGAACATAATGGAAGAATCCCGTTTCCTCTTGACATCCATACCCAAAGATCAATCTAGTAAAAAAATGAGGAGCTTCCATTCATTCAACACATCTACATATTCCAAGGGATTACATAAAAGAAGTTTGCATTTTTAGGAGCCATTAGTATTATTTTATGCTTTTAAGAAACAAAGAGCTTCCAATTCACCCCTCACATTAGCTCAGGGTCCCCTCCTCTCCCATTAAATGTCAAAGACAGAAAGTGTGGCACATGGGATAGAAGATCTGAATTTTCAGTTAGCATGGAAAGAAAGTGACAAGTCTCATTAGGGTTAAGAAGTTGAAATTCACATAGTATCTTTTTAAAAAATATCTTTGGTTCTTTAATTACTCTTTTTATTTTATGTATATTCTGACAAGGCTTTATAAATTTATGCTATTAGAGAGTACAAGATAGGCTAAAATACTTTAGTTCCTCAAATAAGCATTACTGCACTGATCATTTAATAAACTGCAGATATCAGGAGAAAGGACTAATACATCTTAAACTAACAAACACTCATATTATCAAAGAAATTTCCTGTCTCCATGACTACATGACTATTGGAAATTCCCATCCCATCCTCCATCCCACCTCTCATTCTGTTTCTGTACTTAGCAGGATCTAAGTACTCCAAGCCTACAGCCGAAGCTAAGCAGGGTCAGGCCTGGTTAGTACTTGGATGGGAGACTGCCTGGGAACACCAGTGCTGTAGGCTTGGGAGAAGACCCCAGCAACCCACTCCCAAAAAACAATCCACCATTGAAAACCCTATGAATAGCAAAGAAGCACTGACAATAGTGTTTTGCCTGGCGTACATAGGGTCGCTATGAGTCGGATACCTTCTTGATGGCACCTAACAACAACAAAAACAAGTACTCCAAGGGTAAGATTTTTTCCCCTGAGATTAGGTGATCAATAAATACTGCAGAATTTTATTGTCCACTGACATTTTCAAGGATTTTGATGTGATTCTTTTCATACAATCTGGTTCTCCTGAATATATTAGTCACAATTCTCTGATGTATCCAGTACTCTAGCATCTGGGTATTCTGTGGATCTGTTTCTGCCATCTGTGATTTCACACACTCTTATTCTTTCTCTGTATGTTCTGTTGTTTTTTGTTGAATACATGAAAATATTTATGAAGGAATTGCAGAAGTAATTTGAGATACTGACTGTTTCCTTCCTCCAAAAAGGATTTATGTTTTATTTGGCAGGCAGGTTACAGAAAGGGAATCCAAATCTGAGTTTCAAGCTTTATAAAGGCTAGTCTGTTCTGGATTGCCATTACTCAAAGATACAGCCATTCAGGAGGATCAATTTTTAGTGCTCTTCTTCCTTAGCAGTCCCGAGCTTCAGTTTCTGGCCTTCCACACACCACAAGATTTCAGAAAGTTTTTCTCAGTTATTAATTCTCTCAAATGCCTTGCTAAGGAAAGCAGATTTGAACATAAGTTCATCTGGCTGCATTTCCATTTTCCTCATTTTAGTGCTCTAAGTTTAGTTGGATTTAGCTCAGTTGGTAGAGTGCTGCACTGCAGTTTCTGAGGTCCTGAGTTCAATTCCCAGCACCACAAAAATGGGAGAAGGACCTGGCAATCCACTCCCAAGGCAATCCAGAAACAGTCAGCCATTGAAAACCCTTTGAGGGTCGCTATGAGTCAGATACCAACTCAACGGCACCTAACAACAACAACAAGTTTAGTTCAGTTGGTAGAGTGCTGCTCTGCCCTGAGGTCCTGGGTTCAAACCCCAACACCACAAAAATGGAAGCAGGATATGGCAGCCCACTCCTCCAAAATCCAGAGACAATCAGCCATTGAAAACCTTATGAAGGTCACTGTGAGTCAGACATGACTCGATGGCACCTAACAAGTGTTTCCTGCCTTGGTATCACTCATGCTTCTAGTTACCTTCCAATATTCTATTCAAATTTTCTACATTTTTTTAATCACAAAATGTGGACAATATAAACTGGTAATCATACTGGAAGTTTTAGGTTGTTAGGTGTCGTCAAGTTGGTTTTCGAGTTATAGCGACCCTACATACAACAGGTGAAACACTATTGTCAGTGCTTCTCTGCTATTCATAGGGTTTTCAATGGCTGATTGTTTTTTGGGAGTGGGTTGCCAGGTCCTTCTCCCAAGCAACTGATGTTCCCAGGCAGTCTCCCATCCAAGTACTAACCAGGCCCAACCTTGCTTAGCTTCAAAAATCTGACAGGATCGGATGACACAGTCATATGGCGGCAGACATACAGGAAGTAGATGTCCCATTATAGGAACTATTCATTATTGATCTTTGCATATAAACACTTTATATAAATTTTAAATAATGCCTGATTAAATATGGATTCAGCTATTTTCAACAAAGTTGTTTCTTGCCTTTATAAAGCCACAAATTTAAATAGTTCTCTAAACAAGATATCTATTATATGAAAATGACATATTTGACTATAATGTTAAAATTATTTTTCTCATATTGGAAAAAAAATCCTCCCTTATGAAAAAGTTCTTTTAAAATTAATAAATGAATCTTTATGTCTGGATATGACATATATCAAATGCATAATACAAACTATTATAGAGCAGCATTTTTCAATGTACACTTTCTCTTAAGATAATCTTTACACCTCCACAACTCTCCCCACTCCAAAAAAAATGGTTATGGTCAAATATGTTTGGGAATTCTGACATTCCCATCTCCAGTTTGGGACATGGAATATGTTAGCACTCTAAATGCTCTGAAGTGTTATAAAGACTTATTTTCTTCTTTTAAGCTAAATTTTTCTACCTTATTTGAGAAGAGAAATGCTTTTTAAAAAATGCATCTATTGACATTCCTAGGAGGTAGTTTTCCACAGTACATACTTTAAGTAACTCTTCTCTGAAGGAAACTAAAAAACATAGAATAGAGTCTCTACCTTCCTTAAGAGGATGTTTAAATACAGTTGGAGAGAAAAATATATTCTCATTAAGTTAAACTGAAATATATAGTTCAACTCACTTTACCAGAAGCCAACACAAAGGAAGTCATAAGAAGTCACGATCAAGGGTGAAACTGATCACCCGCTCCTTTGTGATGAAGTAGGGCACGGTACTGGAATGCAAAAATGTATTTCAGGGTTTAATTTAATTAACATTATGAACTTGCAACAAGGAATGTAAAGTCCTTGAGGTCAAAATTATAGAACAACAAGCATTAAAAATTCTAGTGCTAAAACAACTGTTTGCCAACCAAGTAAAGGTCACAGTATTTTTTATTTATTAACTGAGGCAGTTTAGGATGCTGCCTGCAAATCCAATGCAATAAAAATGAAAGCCATTAAAATAGCCTGGCTTCCCTGTGTAACAAACCCTGGACATTACAGAGTATTCCAAAATAACACACTACAGGATTTTCTTATATATTTCTCATTAACTTTTTAAAGCCTCCTGACTTTGTGGAATCACTGCAGTAAGTTCTAAATGATGTATGAAATGGAAAAGAAAATACAGCCCCTCCTCACTCTTCCTCCTAGGCAGTAGCATGTCTTTCTGTGTCTCTTTCTCTGTCTTCCAAATTATTGTGAGGATTTTCATTCCTTTCTATGTAAACCCTTTAAAAAAAACCCAGCACAGCCACTTAAACATGCACTGGAGAAACACATAAAAATCAAGACTTCAGAATTCATTCCGATCACAGCACATCTCACCTGCCCTGACCTAGTACTTTAAATTTCATTAGCTGTGTCTTTCTTTCTCTCACCCTCCCTTCTATCCTCCTGCCCTCCTTCTAGCATCTCACAGAGCAGGTGCTGCCTTGACCAAGTCTCCATAGCAGCCCTGCTTTCTCAGGAATGCTCAGGAATGGGACTGCAGGGCCTCTGAAACAGAAAGACAAAAAAATACCCCAATCCCATGGCATCCTAAGCTACCTCACTCACTATTTTCAATTCAAAACAAGAATCCTCACCATATTTGTGATTTAAGAAACATCATTACTATTCATTGCCTTCTATGAAATTAAAATCCATCTTGCCTCTAAATGTATTCAGCACTTAACTAATTATAGCATTTTAAGGGATAGGAAGTTCAATAGGGTACTTCTGGCCTCAAGGAACAGAATTTTTAAATAAAAACAGATTAATAAGCAGTATGCGCTTCTTTTTTCAATGTAACAAAGTTTATAGATATGCAAATTAGAGTTGGTTATGTGGCTCTGCAATATCAGTTGTCAGGACACTGTCATCCTCTCTTGGCCTTGAACTCAAGGTCACAAGGTGGATAAGTAGCTCCAGTACCATCCTCCTAGGACAACATCCAAAAGTAGAAAGAAAGGGGCAGCAATTTCTTTTTCACTAATTCTACTCAAGGAAAAATAAATATTTCCCAGAAGCCTGCAATAAATTGCTTTTCTGTCTCGCTAGCCAGCATTTTTTCTCTTATCTGTGTCCTAGTTACAAGGAAGCTTGGAAAAAAAGTTCCATATATTTAGCCTCAATACTGGCAGGTTTCAAAACGGCAAAGACAAAAAGAAGGCCGATTGCCATGTATCTACCTATCTAAGAGGATATACCACAAGAAGAGGCAGAGGGTGTGTGTGTGTGTGTGTGTCCTTGAGTGGACCATTAGTCCTATCTGGGGAGCCACACATTGTGCATCTTACTTTTATTAGACATTTGATCCATTCTTTTCTTGGTTCCATTAGATAAAGAATAATGTTCTTGATTTTTAAAGGCACATTATATCCATTTTATACAAATATGTACCTTGAATATAATTTTTCTAAAAACTGGTTATCGGTGGTTTTCAACTCCCTCATAGGAAAGTAAAGTAAAGCTAAAGTTCATACTACTACTAAAATCGACAAATTGCTTGAGATTATAGGGGTTCAATAATATCTGATGATCAAATGAGAGGTCCTTGTAGCTTGTTGTTTGCTGCCATGTCCTTCCCCCATCCTTACAGGAGTGTTTAAATCCTACTGAAAATGGTAGGTGAGATTTCTAAATTTTCATTTATAGATAACTTTTGTTCCTGAACAGTATGCCTAAAGCTTTTTACAGATTCTCAAAGTATCTAGAACCACTGGAAAGCTTAGAATCACTATTAGTTGTAGCAATTTTAATATTCAGGGTATTTATATAAACCACTTTAGGAAAAATCCTTGTTTCCATTTTAGAAAGAGCATTGAGAAGGGTCTCATTCTATTTAGAGACAGAGTTTCACAAAAGGACTTTCACAGCCTCTATTTATTCCCTATCAATGTATTTGTGGCCTATCTATATTACTGAACAACAGAGAGATTATCAGTCTTCTTTGAGCCTGAATCCAGAAAATGTCAATTAACAGTGAAAACCAGAGAGAAATTTCAGAGTAAAATGTAGATGGGAACATCTTATTTTTTTCTTTCTGCTTCTTTCAGCTACATTTTTTTTTCTCTTTTTATACTTCTTTTAACTATTCAATAAGAACTTTCTGAGTTCTTGCAATGTGTCATTGTTTTATCTCAATTGTTTCATCAAACTTTGCAGATAAACATAAAGCTCTGGTGAGATTTACCCAAGGTCATGTAGTTAATAAGTGTCAGAGATTCAAAGCCAAGACACGTGATGCTAAGTCCAAGATTCTTCTTACTCCACAACTAGTTTCTTTCACAAGTGATATTTTGAGTGTAATCTATAATCCCAAACCAGGAGAACAAAAACTTGTTCTGATTATCCTACATATTTACTTGGTGTACATAGGTAACTCACAGAATTCAAGGCAAATATTCAAGAGTACACATTTTTAGCCACAACTTTGCACTTTATTTGACTACATTAAAACTAATCCATAATATGCAAATTTGGCAATATATTCCTTGAAAATTATGCATATAAATTCAAAAGAACAGGGTATACCCTCTGATTTGTGATTCTGGTTTGTGTGTACATGTCATAGATTATACACACACACACACACACACACACTCACACACAGAAGAATACTAAAATCTTATTTTGGTCTTTAAGAATGAAATGAGTAGCCAATCCTTTTTAAGTTTCTACTTTAATTATTGTGGGTTATAAAATTAATTAAATGTAATTCTTTTCCTCAATTTTATGCTATAGATAATTTAAATCATCATTTAAATATTAACTGCCAGTGACTTAGGGAAAGTCCTTTAAAATCCAACTTTATTCCTCTTTAATTTTATAAAATCCAGCATATTTGTTTTATTATAAAGTATGATGGAAGATAATTGTGCAAAGGTGAAGCTGACTACAAGTTTCTGCAATTAAGTTTCCAAACAATTTTGCATAGTGATTCCAAAAACATCAAATATATTGTTTTCATATTTGTTTCAACAAATGGAGCTTGAAATTCACAGTTACAGTAAAGCTGAAAAACTCTTCTTCATTCAAAAGAGGAAGTTATTACCTTCTGGTTTTTTCACTAGTTATCACCAAGTTGCTGCAATTAGATTAGGGAAAAGATGAAGACTTTATTTTTCATTTCATTCTGTGTTACATTATCTATGCAGTGCATATTGTGTATTTAATAGAAGTTCAGAAAAAAGCAGTTAAATAGATTTATAATTTTGATGGAGTCAGGAAGTAACAGTGCCACAGTTGCCAGGCCAGACTGAAAATCAGTGTATAAATATTAAAATATAACTGTGTTCAGTTTCAGGGAGAAACATTGTAAAACCATTTTCAGAGACGTGCTGGCCCAGTCTTCTCACTGGTGCCTCCAGGATGCCCCAAAAGAAGATGGTGTTTCTAGAATAAGAACAGTTCTAAGAATCTATTGTTAAGACAGTGATTCTTTCAGTGTCAGTAAAGACAGCTGATTCAATATTGCACCATAGACAAGATTTCAAGTTCTTAGTAAAAGGTTGGTTATCATATTAGATTTAATTACCATTTGGATTATGTTTGGTATATTAACTACATTAGCAGCACCTTCAAGCTTCCTGGTGCTCATGCCCTTTGTCATGTGACTTTGTACTTTCTCCCACCAATAGGTAGAATCTGTTTCTCTGCCCCTAGATTGTGAGTTGGCCATATGAGTAGCAATGATCAAGAAATACTAGTGTATATTATGCCAAAAAAAAGTGCTGAAATACTTCCACTTATGCTATTGCACCTTTGTCACTGCCATGAGGACACACCCAGGAGGGCTGTCTAGAAGATGAAAAATGCATGGCCCAGTGGCCCCTGTTGCTTTACCCAACAGCCAGCCAAAAACAAAACATGTATATGATCCCAGATTAGACCAGAATGGGCCAGCCAAGCTCATTCTTAATCACCAACCTGCAAACTTGTGAGCCAAATACATCTTGTTTTAAGTCATTATGTAGTGAGATGGCTGGACATCCAATACTATTATAATATTAAAGAACTTATATACTGTTATAAGGACCATTTCATACTGAGAGATCATAATAGGTGATCATTAGAACCATGTAATTAGTGGCTTTTTTGCGGGGGAGAGGGAAGGGAAAGAGAGAAAGGAAAATTTGTTTTTCTTCTTCATTAGGAAGGTATCTACCAGTATATATCCTTCACTATTGAGTGTAGAATGAGAATGGCCCTGGGAAACCTTATACCTGTATAACAGGAAAGCAAAGTCACTGTAAAACATCTGAGATTGGATGTATCAAGGCAGAGTCAGAATTAGGGTAAAGACCAGAGGTTGGGAAGACAAGTAAAGCAGAGACTCTCTGAAACAACCCTATGGGAAGATTTGACTACTTCCCATAAAAATTAGGCCAGGCTTATGGACTGTCAGTAGGGTTGCCAAATTTAGAAAATAAAAATATATGATGCTTGGTTCAATTTGAATTTCAGATAGACAACAAATAACATGTTATTATAAGTACACTCCCATATACTGGACATGCAATGAATTCTCCAGGCATTAAGGCTTTTGTAACAAGAACACGGGAAACAGAGAACTGATTTAGTCTTGAATCAAGCTTTATCTGTTAACTATATTCTGGTTAGTAGCTTGAGGAATAATGTACAAAAGTACCTTCTTTGCCATGTACTACAGAAAAAATGATCAAAAATTACGATGTCTGCAGATAGAATTCAACATAGAATGTGGATCTGGTAGAGAAATCTAAATCTTCCAGCCTCTCTTCCAACTAGGGCACTTGTAAATTGACCCATAAACACCATGAAAAAACAGACACAGGGACTGTCCCCTTACCCTCATGCTACTCATTAGTGACTGATTTGACTTTGCCCATATATATACACACACACACATACATACATATATATATATATATATATATATATATATATATATAAACATACACACATATACATATACACACACACACATATATATACACACATACATATACATATACATATATATACACATATATATATAATTATCTATGACATGTACATGCAAACCAGAATTATAAATCAAAGAGAGTATATACTATTCTTTTGAATTTGTATGCATAATTTTCAGGGAATATATTGCCAAACTTACATAATGTGGATAGTTTTAATATAGTCAAATGAAAATTATTTACATATATAACTACATATTTTCCCTCAAAATTATGTTGTTTTCTGTTTTTATAATTATAAAACAATAGATGATCATTGTAAAATAAATCAGGAAATAATGGAAGAACATTAAGTCAAAAAGAGAAAATAAATCACTACCCTCTGAAATAAGTCTTATCCTTCAGGTAAAAGTCTTTTAATTTTCCTTATTTATATAGATAAATAAAGAGTTATGTATGTGGTTTTTGTTCATAGAGAAATAGAATTGTATTATACATGCTGTTTGGTAATCTGCTATTCTTACTTAATATGTTGTGGATTTTTTTTCATTTTCAATAAATATATATTTATATCCTTGTTTTGATAGCTGGTCAGTGAGCCAATCATATTTATTAAGTTTTTAGTAAATGTAAAACATGCTGAATTTCATTGCATGTATGCCCCATGATAGATTTAACCAACTCTCTATAGTCAGACACTTTATGTTGTTTATAATTAATCACTAGTATCATGAGTCCTACAATGGATATCCCTATAAGCCTGCAACTCAACAGATAGAAGTAAGTGCATTCAGGTGCTCTAGAAAAGAACCAACACCTTTGGAAATTTTCTGATTATGTCAGGGCAAATTACATGCACATGCCCAGGTTTTATGTATACTATTGGATAGTCAATCAATAGACTGTGAAAAGATGATTCAATCGGTGAATCTTTTAGCTCTCTTCTTTATTCCTGACATCCTTTTCTGTTTCTAGTGTATTTTTAGGTATACTCCCGTAAGAATTATACTCTCATGAGAAAGCAAGCAAGAGGGAGAGAAAACATCGGTAAAATCAGTCTTAGAGGATTTTATCCATGCCAGCATTTAGACACATATATTCTTTCATTCATTAAATATTTACTGAATTCCAAATATGTACCAACCCCTATTCTAGATATAGCACACTATGAGGAAAGATGGTTCCTTCTAAATGTCTTATAGCACAACCACAGGTACTTTGCTTACCATTTCCAAAAAGTATATCCTTCAGTTATTATATAGAGACTGCCTATTTCCTCACACTCATCCTAATAATTAATATTCTTATAAAATGCTAATGTGACAAGTCAGGGCTAGGGTTTAGCTCAGTTGGTAGAGCATTGCTATGCACTGTCTGAGGATCCATGTTTGATCCCCAGCACTACAAAAACTGGAGAAGCATGTGGCAATCCACCCCCGAAGCAATCCCCCAAAATAATCAGCCATTGAAAACCCTATGAGGATCAACTATGAGTCAGATTCAACTCAACAGCACCGACCAACCAACCAAGCAATGTGACAAGTGGGTTAACCTAAAAAGTTGAGATAAGAAGTCATAAAAATATTGCCCAAGTCACTTAAATATTTAAATGTAGTTAAATGTATTTAGGTGCCTTTATTCCTAAAATTTTTCACAAATAGTCAAAGCCTTTTCTATTCTGGACTTGGGTCTGTTAAGCCAAACTTCTCAAGTGAATTAGAAGCACATTTCAAAGTGTTATTTTGGACTCGTTTCAGAAGTAGTAGTTCCTAATAAGACCAGCTTAAATATTTAATTGCCTACAACCATATCACCCTGGTGTCCAAATCTCATCAGATCTCAGAAGCTAAGCAAGATTGGACCTGGTTAGTACTTGGATGGAAGACCACCTGGGAATACCAAGTGCTGTAGGTTTGAGACAAGGACCAGGCAGTCCACTCCTGAAACAATCAGCCGTCAAAAACCCTATGAATAACAAAGAAGCAGCCATAGTGCCAGGCATGGCACAGTGCCAGGTAGTGTTTCATCTGTTGTACGGACCCGACTCTATGGCACCTAACAACAACAAATATTTAATTGGGGACAAATATCATTTATTCTGGGTACTAGATATATGGTCTATACAAAGTATTTTTTAAAAGCAGTATCTTTTTTTATATGTAAGGCTAATTCTCACTTATCACAGGTCTGTGGATTAGCTGCAACTCAGTTTCAACTTGGCCCAGCTTTGCTGGACTCATCACTGAATACCACACTGCTGTTTGGATTTGTTTCTTCCATGGGTTTGTCGTTTTGAGACTCTCTCTGAAGGAAAAGCTTCCAACTGGAGCATGCGTTCCTCAAGGTGATGTCAGAGGCTCAGGAGGGCTTGCAGGAATAGGCCAAGCCTCTTAACACCTTAACTAAACCCAGACACTATCACTCCTATCCACTTTCCATAAGCTAAAATAAGTCATATGACTGACCCTGATGTCACTGGGGTGGGGAAACATACTCCTGTACGATGGGGAAGAGGAGTGAATAGTTGCCGAACATAACACAAATTGCTCACACTCATTATTAGCTGTGAAAATTAAAAACTATCATCAAAGATGAGCCAATTAATCAGATAAACTGCAAATTACTACAAACATCAAACAACAAAGTGTTGCTTCAAACAGGCTTAACATAAATTGCTCAAGTATGTTATTAGAAATACCAAGTGGGATGATTTTGACTTCTATCAGGATTAGAACTTTCTTCCTTCCTGCTTTGCTTTCTTTCCTTCTTTCTTTTTCTTTCCCTCCTTCTTTCTTTCTTTCTTTCTTTCTTTCTTTCTTTCTTTCTTTCTGTGCATGACTAATTAGGTTTTCTTTTATGTGCCTCTCCTAAAAATCATTTTCTATAGTTTCTATTTCCTAGTCTGGTAAAGCAGAAAGAAGCACCAAAAATACTAGGAATGCACAGTTCTTTCAGATTCTTTTTTAAATTAGTATATATTTATTTAATAAAATAAGGGGGTTCATTATGACATGCATATTTGTATGTATATTTCTATGTATAAAATGTACTTTAAGCATTTTCATTCTCTCCATTATCCCCCTCTCCTCTACCCAGATTCTCGTTATCTCCCTTTATCCTACAGTTTATCTTGCCTAGATCTAATTCAATACTACTCATTTTTCCCTAACTCATTTTTAAAGAGACTTTCTAAGCATTCAACTTAGCTTTCATAGAAATAAGACTCTTTTCTTTATGTGCATGTAATTATGTTTTGTGACTATAATGACAAATCTTGTTATTATAAATCAGTGTGAGAATAAACACATGAATTCATAGTAAATATTGAGTTGAAGAGTAGAAATCCACTTTCCACAGTGTTCAGTTTTCCTTCCCATTAGTAAATCATTGTTTTTATAATAGGAGTGGAGGGGTAATAGTCCATCAGGTGATTCAATTAAGTGGAAAATGTCTACTGTTGATTTAATTTGCATGTATTTGAGTGCTAAAAGAGATATTTTTAAC
>VMDO01031298.1:5603-20356 GCA_007922755.1 Pedetes capensis
CATAACAAATTATGGATAACACTTTGGAAAATGGGAATACCAGAACACCTAATTGTGCTCATGAGAAATCTGTACATGAACCAGGAGGCAGTTGTTCGAATAGAACAAGGAAACACTGAGTGGTTTAAAGTTGAGAAAGGTGTGCGTCAGGGCTGTATACTTTCACCCTATCTCTTCAATTTATACGCTGAGCAAATAAGCCGAGAAGCTGGACTTTATGAGGAAGAATGTGGCATCAAGATTGGAGGGAGACTCATTAACAACCTGCGTTATGCAGATGACACCACTTTGCTTGCTGAAAATGAAGAGGATTTAAAACATTTACTGATGAAGATCTAAGATCATAGCCTTCAATATGGGTTACGACTAAACATCAACAAAAAAATCCTTACGACTGGCAGTCAAGAAATCAAAAGACACATTGCTCTAGGAAAACCTGTGGCAAAAGACCTCTTTAGAGTATTGAAAAGCAAAGATGTCACACTGAAGAAGAAGGTGCGTCTGACTCATGCGATGGTGTTTTCGGTGGCATCATATGGTTGTGAAAGCTGGACACTGAACAAGAGTGACAGAAGAAGAATTGATGCTTTTGAATCGTGGTGCTGGAGACATCTATCGAATATACCATGGACTGCCAAAAGAACCAACAAATCTGTCCTAGAAGAAGTACAACCAGAGTGCTCCTTGGAAGCAAAAATGGCCAAACTGCGTCTTACATATTTCGGACATGTAGTCAGGAGAGAACAATCCCTGGAGAAGGACCTCATGTTTGGGAGAGTGGCAGGTCAAGGCAAAAGAGGAAAACCCTCCACCAGATGGATTGACACAGTGCCTGCAACAATGGGCTTAAACATAAATAAGATCGTTTGCCTGGCACAGAATCTGCAAGTGTTTCGATCTGCTGTACATAGGGTCGCTGTGAGTCGGACTCGACTCGACGGCTCCTAACAACAACAATATATTGAAGCCTAGCATCCACATATGAGAGAAAATATGCAATGTTTGTCTTTCTGGGTCTGGCTTATTTCGTTTAAAATGATGATCTCTAGTTCCATCCATTTTCCAGCAAATTATATAGTTTTGTCCTTCTTTATGGGTAAATAAAACTTCATGGTGTATGTATACCACAATTTCCTTATCCACTTATCTGTTGATGGAGATTAGGTTGATTCCATATCTTGACTATTATGAATAACACCGCATTCAACATGAATGAGCAGGTATCTCTGTGGTATATTGACATATATTCCTTCAGATATATATCCAGGAGTGGTATAACCAGCTGCCTCTGGCCTCTAACTCATGATCTTTCCACCTCAGACTCCTGTGTCGCTAGGATTACAAGTGTGCATCACAACACCTAGTTAAACATATAGTTTTATAGTGTGTTGATATATGATAGTTTATTAACCAATTCATTTGGATTTAATTTTGATCATCTTCAATATATATTAAGCACTAAATACTCATCACATAAATGAAAACGCTGAGAAAAAGGAATACTAAAACAGATTAAAATTCTAAAAATACTCAAACTTTATCAGAAAAATACATTTACTTTGTATTTTATTAAACTCCTGAAACTTTTACTCAGATTACCAATGTGAAGAAATCAAAGTATAGTTTTTATTCAATCTTCATCACCTGTACCTAATTTTCCACAAAATTCATGTCAAGTTAGAAATTCTTTCCAGTCATACACAAGATGTCTGAATGTAAGAATGTTGGGTAATAAAGGGCTACATGAGAGGCAAAGCTGTGATATATATCTATTTGGAGGAAAATTCTAATTATTTCACTTGATATGTGAAATTTGCTCCATGATTCACTCCACACCCCTTTATTTCATTAATGCCTTTGCATTGACGTTGTTGGGGCACTTAACAACAACAACAACAACAACCACCACCATGATGAGCCTCCAACCAAATAAGTCTTAAAAACAAAATAAGAGAAAGCTTAATTTACCTATCATGCCTATAGCCACTTCATTTTTACAGTGTTTTTTTAATTTATTGTGTCCTAAAATTGTTTATCATACCTAATTAAAATATATGCATGTGTGTGTTGAATATGAGTTTTTTTTTTTTTTCTCTGAGAATCAATTTTTCTAGGTCTTTCTCAGTTAGGCCTAGCTGACGAATTGGCATTTTAAGAGTTAACTCTGAAACTTGACACTAAAATAAACGAGTTATTTAAAAACTAACATTTGTTGAGTGTATTAAATATGTTTCAGAAAGCACTGAAACACTCTAATGCACCAAGGAAAGACATTTGACATTTATTTATTTGTTTATTTATTTTTGCAGTACTGAGGGGTTAAAGCCAGGGCTTCTCACATGCTTGGCAAGTTGCTGTACCACTTAGACACATGCCCAACACTTTCTTAAAAATTTATTTTTGAGACAAGGTCTAAGTTGCTCAAGCTGCATCTGACCTCAAACTTGTGATCCTCCTGCTTCAGTCTCCCGAGTCACTGGGAACATAGGCATACACCATTGGTTCTGAGCTGATATCTGATCTTCTAAAAATTTAAAGGCAAATATTTTAGAAAGACAATAATTGTCTAGCAATAAAGATTTTACCTAAAGTACAGTTCTACCTAATATGGGCCAGTAATTTATGTCATAGATTCCTTTCTCAGAAGTACTTTTATGTGTATAATTGTAAATATAAAGTTGTATTAAGGCTTCTGTATATGTATGTATGTGTATGTGTATATGTATGTGTATATGTATGTAAAAATATTGGTGTTAAATTTGTACAGCATAATTTATTTTTCATGATGAGGTTACAGATGAATGCCCACCCAGGCAGACAATAACATTCAGGATTTGGATAAGCATTTGTATTATACTGTATAGAAAAGACAAAATGGCTGTGTTACTAAATCTTACTATGAAGAGAGATAACTGATATTTTACATTTAAGGTGAAATTAAATTGTTAGGAGTACAATTTTGTTAAACACTCAAAATATTCTAAAGTGCCTTTACTAATTGAACTTAAAATGTAAACTTAGGAGATAAGATTTAAAAGATTGGGCTTGCATTTGGGGACATTTTTAGCATAGCATCCGGGCTTTGCTTCATGTAAAAATGTGATATATATATTTTTAAATGTTATGTAGACTAGTTTCACTATTGGAATGCAAAAGTTACAATTTAATATTGATTTATTGCTGACAAATGCTGCCATATGTTATGAGAATTAGACATAGTTGTAGATACATGTTAAGATAGAATAACTATTGCCTGTAAAAAGCAATGCTAGATTTAGATTCTCTGTTCATTGGATCATTGGGTTTAGTTTTTATGTTGTGGTAATATAAGAAAATTATTTTTATGATATATGTCTTGTAATACCATATTTCCACCAATTATAGATATTATGTAGGAAATATCATTTAAAATTTTTGTTCAATTTTTATGATTTTCAGATGTATATATGGAAATATATGCAGTTCTTTGTAAGACAGAAAAAAATTAAAAGGTAGAAGCAGATAATTTAGAACCATGATAAAATACATGGTTTCTGATTTCAAGGATACTAGTTTCAAAGGCTTTACATAGTTGCAGGAAGTTTATAAAGAAGAAATCTTATAAAGTACAATTTATACAATGTTGGATTGGTTGTAGTGAAAAGAAGTTTACAAGGTTTTCTAGTTCTTTATGTTTAAGGCAGATATACTTTCTGTTTCTACTCTTAGTAAAGCTTATAAAAGGGCTAACTTTATTAAAGGTCAAAGATTAAATATTTTATGAAGTAGTTGCTCTTAATTTCTGTTAATTTTGTTAGGCTTTTTAACAGAGCGAGGTCTCATTTAAATACTGGTTTAGATTAGGGTTTTTTGACTACCCCTTTTATAACTGACTGAATAGCCACTATTTTGAATTTCTTTAGTATTATTAACACCATATGTATATGTCTGTGACTAAAAATGTACATATATCTATCTAAAGGCTAAATGTACTATATATGTGAGCCTTACCTAAACATCATGCAGATCTTTATAGAGTTAAAGGCATGTAAGATTAAAACATGCAAGGTGACCAAAGGATGCTCTCTTTTGTTCAATATGCATTGCATCTGGACATCTCTGCTGTTCAACTGAGAAGTCTTGCTATTTAAAAATCTTGGTCTGGGACTGTTTGCCTTGACTAAATAAGTATTTGGTTATTGTGTATGTGTGATATACTTGTACACCAAGAATTAGGTCCATGTGTGATCACTAGCACTGTGCCCTAAACTTATAAGAGGCTTGAAGCTTTAATTTAACTTTTGCTTCAAAGGCAAAAGTTAATTTATAAAGGACTGCTGTGTAAATGTGATGTTAATTATTACTGGTTTGTTTCTTTGTATGTTCATACTCCTCCAGGGAATAAGTAAAAAGAACTAGACTGCTTTATAAATTGCTAGGCCTTTGTTGGTTTTGTTTTGTAAATTCTTTGTATAACATTGTAACTATTGCAAGAGCACAACTTTTAGCAACCTAAACAGTGTTCTGAGAAATTAAATGGACTCCAGGTAAATTTAGTCTTAAGAGCCCCTCCTTCTAAACTTCTCTATTGCTTAAATTTGGCCAAAAGGGACATCTTTTGTTACTTCTTCAATGTAGGACCAGATTAGATGGAACAAGGAAAAAATTCATTCTGGGGACACAGGACAGATAAAACCAAAGCACAGGATGGTTAATCAATGATTTCTTGAAAATTGTACAGAAACAAGGGAGGAAGTTGTTAGAACTGGAATGAAGTCATTGAGGTCATAATGGCAAAAAAAGCTGGAGGATCATGAGTTCAAGGGCAGCCTGTACTGTAGAGAAAAACCAACAAGGAAACCAATTCTCTCCAAAATTACTAAAGCCAAGAGGTTATAAAGAGAGGGTTCTTGTGCATGTTTACTGGACACTAGATATCTTCTAACTTTGGTTCCTTTTAGTATTCTGCTCATAACATTTCTTTCAGGCACAAGCATGTATTTAATTTCCTCAAGATTGAGGAATAAATTAAAAAGGAGAGGAATTATTATCATGTAAATATAATAAATATAATATATCTCGTGCTAGAACTGACACAGGTCCTGGGCTAATGAAAATTCAGCAGGAGATCCCATGCTCAGAGCCTGAAATATCAGTAAGTGGAGGGGGAAGGGATCCCTCTGAGGTCCTGAGTTCGATTCCCAGCACTGCAAAAATGGGAGGAGGACATGGCAATCCACTCCTGAGGCAATTCTGAAGCAATCAGCCACTGAAAACCCTATGAGGGTCTCGATGAGTCGGTCACGACTCAACAGCACCTAACAACAACAACAGTTTATGGTAGGATGATAGAGCAGATATCAGGCTACTATGCTAGAAAATCCAAATGTTGTCTTGTCAACAACAACTTTAAATGTAGATACCTTGCTCCAAGAAATGGAAACTGATTCTGCTTTGGTACATAACTTCTTAGAAATTCTCAATTCAGTCTATTTCAACAGACCAGATTTGTCAGGTCACCACTAACTGTTCACGACTGGGAGCTATTCACTGATGGGAGCAGCTTCATAGAAGGATGCTACCAAACTGGATATAATGTGATAATGTTGGACCCAGTAACAGAAGCTTAAAACCTCCCAGTTGATACCTCTGCATAAGGCTCAATTAATTACACTCACTAGGGCTTTACAATTGTAACAAAGAAAACAAGCATACATACTGATTCCAAATATGCCTTCATGATAGTACACAAATGGAACTATTTGGAAACAAAAAAGTTTATTAACTTCAGGGAATAAAGATACTAAAATGCCATACTGGCCCTATTTGAGACAGTTGCTTTAACAGCCCAAGTGGCTATTATGTCCTGCCCAGAGCACAAAAAGACCAACTCCCATGTGGCTAAATGATATCAGAGAGCTGATGGAGCCATTAAACAAGCTGCTAGGAAAAAGCAGCTTATTGGAGTTTTGATACCCAACCTGGAGTTGTCTAAATTCAAACCTCATTACACAGAGTAGAATGAGGAATGAGTGTGAGCAGAGGCTTCATTAATACGAGCTCTGGTTCATTATAGAAACTTAATGATCACAGGATTATTTTACTCTCTGAAGCCCTGGTGCATCCAATTTTAAAACATTGAAATGAAGGGACACATTATAGCAAGGATACACTTGCAGCTTTACATCTACATGAAGGGACACATTATGGCAAGAATGCACCAGCAGATCTAAAACAGTCTTATTGAAAAGACCACATCTTCAAAAGACTGTTCAAAGGATTATATAAGGATGCCACTTGTATGCTAAAAATGACCACCGAACTGAACTCAAGCCACCTCAGAAGGAAGTTCAAGATAAAGGGACATGTCCCTTCGAAGAGTGGCAAATAGACTGTACTTGGATGTGTAAAAGAGCAGGTAATTTTGTTTTCTATTAGCATTTGTGGACACTTTTTTTAGCCTGGGTAGAGGTATACCCTCCTATAACAGTAAACTAAAGAGTAATTAAATTCTTGCTCAAGAAAATTATTCCCAGGTTTGGGGATCGCTAAGCTCCATTCAGAGTAATAATGGGATGTCCTTTGTTTCCAAAGTCACCCAAAAGGTGAGTAAGGTTATTTACAAATAACTTGGAAATTTCATTTGTCTTGGAGACCACAATCTACAGGAAAAATGGAAAAGTTCAACCATACTTTTTAAAAAAGAAGCTAAACTTGGTGAAGAGACTCAAAGTGAGTTAACTCTTACTTGCTCTTCTCTGAATTAGGGTGGTATCCTGAAGTCTACTTACATTGAATCCCTTTGCAATTGTGTATGGGAGACCCCTTCTAGCCTCTGTGGAAGGTGCCTTACTCTTTAAATTAGAAAATGAAACTAAGGTTAGACAGTATGTATAGTAATTGAGTCAGAAATTAATGGGCTGGAGTTTAGCTTAGTTGGCAGTGCACCTGCTCTGTACTCTCTTGGGTTTAATCCCCAGCACTGTAAATATGGGAGAAGCATGTGGCAGTCCACTCCATAAAACAACCCTGAAACAATCAGCCATTGAAAACCCTGTAAGAGTTGCTATGAGTCCACCAACTGGAAGGCATCTAACAACAACAATTAACCACTTTGTGTCAGTTTGCTCTATCCAGGTTGGCACTTTTGGAAGATGAACTGCTCTTTTCCTTTTACCCAGGAGATAAGGTACTCCTGAAAACCTGGAAACCTAATGGCCTGGCAAACAGCTGGCTAAAAAGTGAAAGGGCCCATATGATGTACTGTTAACTACCTATACTTCATTGAAGCTTGCTGGAATAAATCCCTGGATTTGTCACCCCAGAATCAAACAAGCTCTGCCAGAGGAAGACACTTCTAGCCCTTCTTCAGATCCTGCCTGGCCATGTACATCAATAGAGAATCTTGAGTATTTATTCAAAGACAATATAAATAACATAAAAATATGATGTTATTAACCCTTCTTGTTCTACCTTTGCTGTTCTCAATGACACATGCCTGGGTAGGTAATGCCCTCACTAAAATAGCTCAAATGTTTTTGGCTGAGATTTGCCATTCTAACCTTCCCATGATGCACAATCATGATAATTTGCTAATGTGCCCCATATCAAATCCTTCCTCACTATCAGGCTATTGGAGACACAATCCTGATGAGAAACTGAGAATTAAGTACTATGCTCCAATCACCTAACCCTTCTCTGAGAGGCTATCTATACTTTTTCAGATATCATCTTGGATTAGATCCGTCTTTGAAAGAATCTTAGAACTCAAGTCAACATCTCTGACAACAATAATAGAAGCCTTCATGGAGTTTAAAAGTATTATATTGTGCATACAAAAATTATATAAGCAGGCCTCCAAATTAACTTGTAGTCTCTAACCATGCTTCCCCCAGGAGAGGGAACAAAAAGTTATATATTTCATTATGTCAAGGCCTTTCATTCCCCACACCCCTATCTCTCACCCTCACTCCACTTGAAGCAACCAGAAGTGACTTGTCGCCCTACAACCCATGGAAATGGAATGAAAGTTTAATAGTGAGGAACATAACAGATACCTTTGCCTTCCCTCCTTAATCCTTTCCCTAATCTTTTGAAGATACTCCTTTTAATATGGTATTCTAAATTTTAAAAAGACCTCTGTGTGTCTCTCTAATTATACCTCCCTTTCTCCTCAGATCATATCAATTGACTTGCAGCAAAGTAATGTGTTTATCTGAAAAGAAATTGCAGATGCTATTCCAGGAAATCAAAATTCCAGATCCTGAATTGCTTCTGACTTCTGGGAAAGAAGAGGAGAGTGTACTGTGGAGAGAAAAATGCTCTCCAGGGCAGTGCTTTCTTTTCTATTGTCTCTCTGTAACCACTTGGTGTCCCATAAACGCTCTTTTACTCCTGGCCCCTCCCAACACTCCAAGATGGAGATTTAAGATATAAAAGTCTCCTCTATTTTCCTCAGGGATGACTTTGAATAAATCTTTTTTCTTCCACTAATTTCTGTCTTCTGGGTTTTTGGTAGCTAAATCACTCCAGTGCTAGGGTTTGGATATACTGTAATGTGCTTCTCAAGGCATTATGTGTTGAAATTTAATACCCATTGTGAAGCATTAAGAGGATGGAAACTCCAGGGGGTGATCAGGTTTAGATAAAGTCAGTAGGGTGAATACTGCTGGCTTTAATCCTGGTAGCTTTATAAGAAAAGAGAGAGACTACAAGATCCACACTCATTCATGTGTTCCCTGTCCCTTGCCATGTGATTGCTTGGACCACCTGGGGACTCTGCTAGCAAGAATGCCTTCCTCAACTGTGGTTCTTCAACCTTTCATCTCAGGGACTACGATATGTGACAAAACAAATCTCTTTTGGTTTTTGTTTTTTTGTAGTACTAGGTGTTGAACTCAAGGCCTTGCACATGCTAGGCGAGTACTCTACCACTGATCTGCATCCTAGCCCCTTTTTTATTTTTTATTTTGACATAGGATCTCACTAAGTCTCACAGGCTACCTCTGGTCTCAAATCTGTAATCCTCCTGGCTCTGCCTCCTGAGTATCTGGGATTACAGGCATGCACCAGAGCACTTGGCTATGATGTACATATTTTTGAGGTCAATTTGAACTCTAAGAGTGGAAAGATCAAAGAAGCTTAGGAAATTCTTATTTATCACTTGGACTTGAAGCACAATTATCTGCCCCTACATTTCTTAACTTTGCTTTTGCTAAAAGAAAGTCACTGGCTTTTTAAAAACTTGAATTCACAGATCCTTATTGCCTAGACCTGACTCTAATCTAAAACCTCAATATATCTTCTATGAGCTGTTTCAGCCCTAGAACTAGGTGAGACAGAGTGAAATCACTTTACTCAATGAAAAGAACTTGGAATCTGGGACTATTTAGATTTAAGACACCCCTCTGTGTGGCCCCAAACTAAGAAAACTTCATGGGTGATAGCTAGACTGTCTGGGTCATGTACAAATGCTCCCAGGAAAGGATTTGTCTTCTGATGGATCATCTGAAAACAAGATGACAATAACCTCTATATTTCTGATACAGAGACTAATTAACATTCTTAACTTGTATTTCCTGCCAACACTGTGATTTGGGGGATGGTACACCACATAGAATGTGACCACTTCTGACATACTGACTTCTGAACTTCCTCTGAGGAATGTCTCATTGCTGCTGACTTTTGTTCAGCTATCCAGATTCATTGCACTTTGCAACAGTGTACTAATGGCCTTACTTCCTTCACTTTTCTACTGGCACTGACATCTTAACATAGAAATTTGGTTGTTAAATGCAGCTGTCCCCAGAAAAGAATTGATCTTTTCCAGGCTGCTCATCAAGTCAGGATAAAAATGTTGAAAGATTATGTAAAGTAACTTTGAATTTTTTTAAAAAAATCATGACTTGTCTTTCTGGTTAAGTAGAATAAAATAGTTTTCTATAAAAATGTGCTTGCCTCTTTTGCATATAACTGATCAAGACAAAGGTCTGGGTCAAGTACAGGATAACTAAAAATGAAATATAAATACTACTGAATGGGACACAGCGATTTTATAACAATGGAGAAAAACCAGGCTGTGACAACTGGGGGCAAGGGTGGTTGGGCAGAAAATTACTTATCTTTTTTTCAAAACAGTTTGTAGAAGACTTCCCCATTTTCTGAATGATAACTCCAGTGCTGACTTTTCAAGCTGTTGTGATCCCTTTGAATTCAAATAGACTGCTGAGCCTAAGATCACACCAGACAGGAGCGATTATGAGATAGTGAGAGGTGGCCCTAGCTCCTGTAATTTACACAAAACCCACTTTATCTATGTTCCCTAGAAGGATAAATTAGTGTCACAGACAAGTAAAATTATTGGGAACTGACAGATTTTAGGCAGTTCTTCTGAAACCAAGAGCTGAACTGAATTAATTGGACTAGACTAAAAACTCCAGGGCGGAATGTCCCATGATGGGAGGCCGTAGTGGGGATTCTGATAATCTGTATTGTCTGACTAATGTATGTCTTGTTTAGGGTGTGTTCCCAGGGGTACCACATGTGCCCTCAGGAATGTACTTTTTGTGTGTGCACCCTGACTATTATGAAGCTGCCTCGGTCTGCAAGGCTTTCAGGTCAGCTCCAATTTATTAGTCAGAGTAATGTAGTGACTGAATTGATTTCTTCAAACAGAGTTTTTAAAAAGTTTAATGCAGAAACATAAGGAGGACCTAGCTTCCTAAGACAGATCTTTCTAGTTAACAGCTTTCATTTTAAGTAGTTAAAGTAAGCTTAAAAGGCCTAAACTGAGATCAGTTATGCAATGGTATAATATTTCTGTGTGGGTTCCTACTAATAATAAATTTTCCAGTAAAGTTGGTGAAGGGCCAAGGGAACAGAGTATGCATAAAAGAATTAACATATAGTTCCTAAGACTGCTATAGTTAAAAAAGCATCCTTGACCCTTGGCTGGTATTTAGGTTTGATTTGGGAAGGATTCACAACTGTACAAAGTGGTTTATATTAAACATATGCTTTCTTTCTGAAGGTCTAGAATTTTGGTATGTGCTGGGCAGAGTGTGTCTATAAGACCAGCATCCAGTAAAAATCATGGACACTGGGGATGTTGAACATGAGAGTGTGGGCAGCTTGAAGAACCCATTCCCCAGTGAAATAGGTGAATATTATTTTTAAGTATCAATCATTTAACTTCTCTGGAAATAGCCCTTAAGGGCCATACTACAAATAAAGAAACACTTATTCAAAAAATTTACTAAAATTCAATAGGAAAAGAGAATCCAGGGTATTTGAAATGTGACTTTTCTCTCCTTCTCTCCTCTCAATTCAGAAAGATAGAAACTCCATTCCAGACAGGTACAGCCCAGAACATGGGGCTCCCTCTCTTCAAAGCTTCCAGTTTGAGGACTTTCTTCTCTGGAGAAGCAGAACATCAGCATTTCTGATCTTGCTTCCAGCTACCTACTGTGGAAGGCAAGTTCCAGGAGAGTGTGCCCAAAGGTGGGATATTTTTTTCACATCAGTCTCTACTCCTGGAATACAGGTTCTAATTTGGGCATTTTGCTGTTGAGAATACTGAGGCCCCATCTGCCTATGCCCTGGCTCATAAGGGAGTGATACCATGCCAGCCAAAGCTGCTGAATTCCTTAAAGGACCCAATCCACCATTTTCCCATAGCTCAGCTCTTCAGAGATTTCTCTGGCTGGGTCATTACTAGCAATTAATAAATCATCCTGAAGATTAATAATTGCCCCGGGGTCTCTTCTTTCTCATGAATCCTGCTTTAATCTGAGAGCACAGTGTTTGTACCCTCCAAAGGAAGCAACATTCAAGATGATATCTTGAAAGCAGAGACAAGGCCCTCACCAGATACTGAACCTGCCAATGCCTTGACCTTAGACTTCCAAATAAATTCCCAATAAATTTGTTGTTGTTAGGTGCCCTTCAGTGGAGTCCAACTCATCGAGACCCTATGTACAACAGAACGAAACACTCCCCAACTGTGCCATGCCCAGCCCCATGTCAGTGCTTCTCTTCTACACATATGGTTTTCAATTGATAATTGTTTGGGGGATTGTTTCTGGAGTGGGCTGCCAGGTCCTCCTCTCATAAGAGCAAAAAATTTAGGCTGTTTATAAACTGCCCAGTCTAATATATTTTGTAGAGCATTTACAGCATTAGAAACAGTTTAACACAAGGGCTCTTAAAAACATGAAGGTAAATAGCAAGTAAAAGGAAGCTCATAGATTTAATGATGATAATGGCTAAACTATTCACAAGCTCACTTAATGAGAGAACCAGAGAAATAAACAGCCACGAGGAGTACTTCCGTGGACAGAAAAAATATCAAATATTGATCACAAGATCTATTTCTTCCACACTACTAAATTTAACTGGATTTGTTTGTAGAGCACTTTATGCCACAGGGCACTGCTGAAGAAAATAGAACAACCATCTGTTAATTAGTAGAGCCTAACAATTACAAATTGTCTAAAATTTTGCTTTACTTGGTTCTACAATCAACACCCATGGAAGTAGCAGTTAAGAAATCAAAAGATGCATTGCACTGGGAAAAGCTGTTGCAAAAAACCTCTTTAAAGTGCTAAAAAGTGAAGCTGTCATAACGAAGACAAAGTTGCACCTGTCTCTTCCCAGGGTATTTTCAGTTGCATCACATGGATGTGAAAGCTGGTTGTTGAATAAGGGAGACAGGAGAAGAACTGATGCTTTGAATTATGGTGCTGGAGATGAATACTGAATATACCATGGACTGCCAAAAGAACCAAGAGATCTATCCTAGAGTGCTCCTTGGAAGCAAGGATGGCTAGACAGTACCTTATATATTTTGGACATGTTGCCAGGAGGGACCAATCCCAAGAGAAGGGCATCATGTTTAGGAGAATGGTAGGTCAATGCAAAAATGGAAGACCCTCAATTAGATGTATTGACACAGTGGCTGCAACAATGAGATTAAACATAAAAAAAAGACTGTATGCATGGCACAATGCCAGGGAGTGTTTTGTTCTGTTGTACACAGTGTCACTGTGAGTCAGACCTGATTTGATGGCACCTAACAACAATAACAACAGGGAAATAGAGGAAAAAACACTGCCCAAACTACTGTCAATCCAAGGTTACTGTGGGTAACCAAAAAGCCAACTTTCCTGAGGAATAACATCAGAGGCTTGCCACTATGGGGGAACAACTGACATCACTAAAACATTTCAGTCAGCCAGTATACAAATAAACACACATGCTCCAGAGTTAACTACTGTGATGGTTAATCTTGATTGCAAACTGTATTGGATTGAGAGATACTTAATATAAAAGGCACTTAGAAACTGCTTTTGCTAAAAAATTATTGATTCCTGCAAGGGCTGGCAAGGTAACTAAAAGTAGAGGAGGACGGTGGTTACTAGTCTAACTCCACTTTGTCCTTCTCTGGCTCCATTTTGCCTCTCAATGCTTCTTCTTGAGTCACTTTTTCCTGCAGTCCACACTTGCACCAAGATTACTTAATTATGTGTATCTCTTGGCCCCTAATTCTTCCTTTTTTTTTAAACCTAAAGCTCAAGTCAGTATCCTGAAGGCATACTTGGGGTCACATCCCCTTTATCTGTTCCTTTCCCTTTGTGGATATTGACTCTAGGTGAGGCTTAACGGAGGTGTCGAGGTTGTCTGATATGCAACAGTTTCATAGAAAATCACATCAGAAAACATCCTATTCCTGGATTGGAAGGAAATTTAGCACATTCAGGAAGTGCACATAAGGGTGTCGTCACCCTCACACCTTGAGCTCCTCCACACTCTTGAATGTTTAGGCTTTCTGAGATAAACAAAAGGGGATATCTGGCCCATTGGTGACACTCTGGTAAAGAATCCCCATTAAGCAGCACACCTTACTGACCTAAAACACTTTCCTAGCATTGACTCTTGCTTTAGCCAGCAAGATGAGCCTCTAACCAAATAAGTCCTAAAAAAGCATTGGACAAAAATTAATCCACTACAAGAGTTCCTATAAATAACTGATTAGTGTATCTGAGATTACTTCATTTTTACATTCTTTTAATTTATTGCAGGCTAAAGTTCCTATGCTGTTTTTTTTTTTTTTTTTTTTTTTTCCCAGTACTGGGGGTTGAACCCAGGGCCTTGAGTTTGGTATGCTTTGCAAATGCTGTACCACTGAGCTGCACCCTCAGCCCTTTTATTTTTTTACTTTTTGAGACAAGGTTTCACTAAATTACACAGACTGCTTCTGGTCTGGAACTTGTGATCCTCCTGCCTCAGCTTCCCCAGTCTCTGGGATTACAGGTGTGCGTCACCAAACCCGGCTTAAAGTTCCTATTCTTAGCATGTCTAGACTAAATATTTTCTTGTGCATTTGTGTGAGTGTATGATGAATATGAGCAGTTTTAGGATGATTTTTGGACTATGCTTATAGTGTTAATGTATAGGGATTGCTTCCTCTGGTTTTTTTCTCTCTTTCCTTTCCTCTTCTTCTGTTGCCTCTTCTCAAAAACTGGTTATTCATCATCCGTATTTTAGCCAGGCCTAGATGAAATATGGGCATCTAAGTTAACTTTGGAACTTGGTACTAAAAGTAAAAGAAAGCTGGTTATTTTAAAACCAAGCTGTTGCTGCCTGATCAGAGGTTTGCAAAGGGCTTTTAAAGTTTCCCTATATGGACAGGTAATCTTAATCTGTTTCATTATATTTAAAATATAATTTGGAATCAGCTGTCTTTTTTAATATATTTGGGTCAGTTAACCAATATA
>VMDO01031299.1:0-20255 GCA_007922755.1 Pedetes capensis
GGGCGGGGAGTGAGGGGTGGACGCGGGGGCTTGAGGGGCGGGAAGGGGCGCACAGAGGCGGAGCACGTGGGCGTGGCGTGGCTCGGGGGCGGAGCGTGTGGGCGGGGCGCGCGGGGGCGGGGCGCGCGGGGGCGGGGCGCGCGGCGGACTCCGCGCGGCAGAGGGACGCCGGCTACCCTGGACAGCGCATCGCCGCCCGCGGGCCATGGTGAGTATGGGCCGCGCGCCGCCCCGCACGGCTACCCCGCGGACGGCGCGCCTGGCGGAGCGGAGCGGGGCCGGGCCGGCGGCGGCGGGACGCTGCGGGGTCGGCAGCCGGAACCCGCCGCTGGCTTGCGCGGGCGTGGGGAGGGGCGGCGAAGCGTTTGGGCGCGGGGCGCGCGGGCCGAGGGCTCGAGAGCCTCGTCCGCCGCCTCCCGGGGCTCCCGCTCGCCTCCGTCCGTCCGACTGTGGTGGGCCCCGCAGCCCCACAGCCCCGTAGCCCCGCAGCCCCTCTTCCGCGGCGTGGAGAGCCGCGTTTCCCGCGCGCCGCTCCCACCCCGCCCGGGCCGCCGGGTGCGGGCGCTAACGGCCGAGCCCCGCCGCCCGGCCCGGGGTGTCCGGCCTCCCGGGGTGCGGGGCGGCGCGCGGGGCCGGGTCTCGGCACAAAGGGAGGACCCTGCGGTGCTGGGCGCGCCGGAGCTCGCGGGTCCCAGCGCCAGGTTCCCGCGCGCTGATCAGCTGCAGGGTTTGCCGCGCCGCGTTTCCCCGGTGGATCACGCGTGGAGCCCTTTCTGTTCATCTAAACGCCAGCCTTTCCCGTCCGTGCTCCCCTGGCTGCTGCACTTGCTTGCTCGTTGGCGGGTATTATTTAGCGTGTCATATATATTATTTCTCTGTCTAGTTCAGTGCACGTGCTTCTCACCGGAGTGTGAGTGTAAGGATAGATATTTGTCATTTTGGTCACTGCTGTGTTGCTGGTACTGATCGCAGTTCCTGGCACACAGTAGGTGCTCTGTGACTGTTCTCATTGATTAGGTAAAGGGACGGGCGTTATGCTAATGCACACGTGGGCAGCAGCAATCACAGTGGCCAGGGGGCCCTCAGGTGAGGTTTGGGAGAAGGAAGATACTTGGAGGGACTCAGTGTGGTGGCCCTCAGTGACAAGAGTGTAAATAAATGGCCATTGCATGCATGGTCTTGACATCTTGCCATGAGAGCAGGCAAAGCATTTTTAGGCATAACTGGCTTTCTCTTTGAGGTCGGAACCTTTATTCCAAAGTATAAGTAGGAATTTTAATGAACAAGGGAATAAGTGCTAGGATACCTTTTTAACTGAATGGAAAAGTCAGTGGGAATTAGCCTAAGATAATTAGCCTAAGTAAAGGGCAAGCTCTTACATGTTTTACCTTCCACAATTATGATACTTCTTTCAGTAAGCATTTTTCAGGCATATATCCAAATCCCAATTGTATCATGTTTGAAAAATGGGACAAGGGAGAGGGAAGGGTTGGAGGCTGAATTTGTGAATCAATGAATGGGTCAGTTTGGAGGGATCCTTTGGAATCCCTGCTCTGTATGAACTACTGTCCTTTCCGATGTCTCTGCTAGTTAGTCTAATTCCAAAATATTTTCTTCAACTTTTGTTTTCCTATCTGCATAGTATAAATTTATGACCATGGTTTGTTATTGAAGACAACCTACTGAATAAAATGTACATGAGCAAGTTTTTGAAAACAATGCAATTAAAAATGGTGCCATGATAATGATCTTGTTTAGGTGTTGTTGTTGTTGTTGTTGTTAGGTACCATGGAGTCAGTATCCGACTCATAGCAACCTTGTGTACAACAGGTGAAACACTATTGTCAGTGTTTCTCTGCTGTTCATAGGGTTTTCAATGGCTGATTGATTTTTGGGAGTGGGTTGCCAGGTCCTTCTCCCAAGCCCACAGCACCTGGTGTTCCCAGGCTGTCTCCCATCCAACACTAACCAGGCCCAACCCTGCTTAGCTTCCGAGATCTGACGGGATTAAATGCCACGGGGCTATGGCTGCAGGCCTTGTCTAGGTAGGTAGTAGAAATTAGAGGTATAAAGGAAAGATAACCAAACATAAATGAAAGATACCTGTTCTTTTGAGTTCAGTCTATATTTGTGGGAGATTTTACTAAGGTAGGATTCCAGTAAAACATCAAGGTCTGTTCCTTATTGGCATTGTCACATTTTCAAAGAATATAAAATTCTTTTTTTCAAGAATCCAGCTGAGTAAGCTTAATTTCTTGATTCTTCAATAAAAAGTTGCAATGTAATGCAGCTTCCTTCACATTTTAGGCAGTGTGGGAGGCTCAGAGGCTTTCATGGCCTAAAAGAGACTTGAAAAGTTGCTCAGTGGATGCCTAGCGTGTGTCTAGTTAGGGCCAGAAAGCGGCCCTCCTGCTTGGGGATGTGCCAGTGATCATCGCCATTGGACAGTTGGATATGTGGCGTTGCACTTTGGGGACGGGAACTTTTAGGAGTGGATGCTGATAAAGGAAAAGAAGTGCAGTGGAGAATTTATTTAGTGGTCCAACATGGTGAAAATATGCCAACATCAGTGGCTCATCGTAATTCAGAATTACACATTGTTGTTGTTGTTGTAAGGTGCCAGCAAGTCGGTATCCCACTCACAGTGACCCTGCGTACAACAGGTGAAACACTATCGTCAGTGCTTCTCTGCTGTTCATAAGGTTTTCAATGACGGATTGATTTTTGGGAAGCCCAAAGCCCAAGCCTTATAGCACCTGGTGTCCCCAGGCGTCTCCAATCCAAGGACTAGCCAGGTTCAACCCTGCTTAGCTTCCGAGATCTGACAAGATTGGATGCCACAGGGCTATGGCTGCAGGCAGAATTACACATTAAACATCTGTGTTTTCTTCTCAACCAAGTTAGGACATGCCAGGCTTATCACGCACTCTGATAATGAGCCATTCTGGTGAATCCTTTGTTTAAATACAGCCCTTTAAAATCTTAACTGGAGAGCACAGCCTGTTCTGAAATCCACATGAGAACTTAGAGCTTGGAACCTGTGTCATTCATGAATGTGAATCTCAATATCAGCATTTGGTGGTGTAACCTTGGCCTCAGGATTTCCCTCCATAAAAGCTGATAGGATTTTGTAAAGTTTGGCAAGGAACAAGTCAGATAATGGACTTCATAGTCTAGGGTAGTTCTTGGAGTTCTAGGTGAACATTAACTACTAAAATGATGTGTTTTTAGGTCTGTTTTTGATTGAGACACTTTAGAAATGTCATCTGTGATTCACTTCACACTTCTCTGACTCTTATGTGCTCTTAATATGTATTGAATATTGCTCTGAATTAGTAATGTCCAATAGAATTAGTTGCTCTGAACTAGTAATGTCCAAATATAATGAAAACCTCATGGAATTTTCAATTTTCTAGTAGTCACATTCTGACTCAATGGTACCTAACAACAACACAGCAGTTGTTTTCAATGGCAGATTGTTTTGGGGAGTGGGTTGCTGGGTCCTTCTCCCAAGCCTGCACCACCTGGTGTTTCCAGGCGATCTGCCATCTAAGAACTAACCAGGCCCGACCCTGCTTAGCTTCCGAGATCAGGCAGGATTGTATGCCATGGTGCAGTAGTCACATTTAAAAAGTAGAGGCAAGTGAAATTAATTTTAGTATTTTATTTAACCTACTCTGTGCAAATATTATTTCAGGATGTAATCAATCCAAGAAGGTTGATAAGTGGTTTTATGTTTTTTTTATACAAAGTCTGGTGAATATTTATACAGTTTGTCACCTTTCATTTGCTTAGTAGGCCCATGTGTTAAAGGCACCTGTACTGGATAGTTCAGTCCTCAGTAGCACACGCCTTCCTCTTACCTGCCAGACCCTTTCCACTCATGAGAACCTCGGTGCCACCTTAGACCCAGCATTACACAAAGAAAACTGCTCATCTTTCAGGCTCCCCCTCTGCTCCCTCTTAGTGCTGGTAATTCCACCAGCTCTTTGGTCTACAGTAGCTGAAATCTGATTCTTCGTCTCTTTTTTCTTCTATATTGTTTATTGCCTAATATTCTCATATTTTTACTTGAAAATTTTTGCAGTCTTTTCTCTCTTCTTTAGTATCCCTTCTGCCATTTCCCCCTTTTTACAGCTTTCTACTTTTATAATCTTTTTAAGTTATTAACTTCCTACCTCTCTGGAAAAATGTCGTTCTCTATCTGAATCACAGGGCTTCACCTTTTTTTCTATTTTCCCTTCAGCCCATTTTCATGCTATGTCACAGATGGTTTCTGTGTTATACCTTATTCCTATGTTTAACACCTGTCCTTTATCTAATATCCAAAGGAGAATACTTCTCCTGATAACCTAGTGTTAAAATGATCCACTCAAAAATGGAAAGAAGAAAAATAAGCTACATAAAGGAAAAATGACATTGTTCTTTGAGCTCCCTCTTTCTTTTTTTTTTTTTTTTTTTTCTTTTTCTGTTTTGCGGTTCTGGGGGTTGAACCCAGGGCCTCGTGCCTGCATGCTCTGCAAGGACTGGTCCACTGAGCTGTGCCCCTAGCCCATTTTTTTACTTTTTTGAGACAGGGTCTTGCTAAGTTATGCAGACTGCCTCTGGTCTCGAACTTGCGATCCTCCTGCCTCCGCCTCCTGAGCCGCTGAGATGACAGGCGTGCGCCACTGCATCCAGCTTTCTTTGAGGTTTTTCCATCTTCCGAGAGGCCTCAGTGGAGCTGGGTATAATGATAAGAGCAGCAGCAGCAGCCAGAACACTGACACAGCCTTGCATGTGTGTGGCCTGGCGTAAGAAACAAGGCACTTTCTTCTGTGTCTGGGCTACAGAAGTACCAGACAAAAGGAAGGCCCTGGACCAAGAGTCAAAAAGCCTGGTTTCCAGTCCTGGCTCTCTTCCTGACTAGTTACACTTTCTTGATCAGGTCTCTCTGAGACACTGCTTACCTATCTGCTGAATGGAGTGACATCTTTTCCACAAGATTATTCTGTTAAACTCAAACGGAGACCCTCGTCTTTACACTGGCTCTCCCTTGGGGTGTATTGGTCTTTTCCTGAGAACACTATGTCTGTCTGTCTCAGTTCCTCGATGATTAGACCAGACCTAGCCACTCTGCTTACCACTGACCGCTGCCCTTCCATATCCCCACACAGCTCAGCCTCTCACATTGCCACACTGTTTCCCACTGACATGTCACTTGTCACTCCCTCACATCGTCTTGTTGTTGTTGTTAGGTACTGTCAAGTTGGGTGCGACTCGTAGAAACCTTTTGTGTGATGTACTCTTGGGCCCTTGTTATATCACTTGGTTTTGTCTGTTTCTTCCTACCTGAATTCAGATTTCACTGAGGGCAGGGATTTTTGTCTGTGATGTATCTCAGTCACCTGGGATGGTGCTCGATCTATAAGGAGTGAGCAAACAAATAGGGTGAATGTTTAAATAAAAAAATTGTTACTTATGAAAGAAGACTTCCGGAGCAGCCTCAGAAAGTGCCACGAAAGATGCAGTGAGTGCATTCAAAGCCAGGAGGTGCTTGAGCTAAGAGCCAAGCACAAACTTTGCGATCACTTTACCACTGAGCTGCACCCCCAGCCCATTTCTTATTTTTTATTTGAGTCAGGGTCCTACTGAGTTATGCAGGCTGCCTCTGGCCTCAAACTCTTGATCCTCTTGGCTCAGCCTCCCAAGTCGCTGGGATTACGGGTGTGTGCCATCGTGCCTGGCATAGCGATGTGTCTCTTACTGTAATTTGTTTTTCCTTACACATTCACCATAGTTGTTCACACCTCTGTACTTAGTTCTAAGAATTGCTTGCTGCAAACCTGAAGGCTAATAATCCTGACTCCCACTGTACTGATGTTCCTCCTCACATCCCATTTACGGTCCACATGGGGTATTGAGAAATTCGTTTGCTTTACAAAAATACAGTACAGTTCCATTAAATAGCAATCTCTTAATGCAGTCAACATGGTTACTTTACCACAGTTGAATTTAGGTGTGTTACAGCAATATAGCTGCTTCATCAGTGCACATATACCCTTGTAACCTTTTAGTAAATTGTGATGTTCATGTGCCTACAGCTCTACCACCCTGGTGTCCAGTCTCATCAGATCTCAGACTCTAAGCAGGGTTGGGCCTGGTTAGTTCTTGGCTGTAGGCTTGGGAGAAGGACCTGGAAGCCCACTCCTGAAACAATCAACCATTGAAAACCCTGTGAGTAGCAGAGAAGAACTGACAATAGTGCTGGATAAGGCACCTGTTCCCTAGTGTTTTGTCTGTTGTACGTAGGGTTGCTATGAGTGGGACCAGACTAGAGGGCACCTAACAGCAACCTAATATATATATATATGCATATGTATATATGTATATGTATATATATGTATATATGTATATGCATTTCTACAACTATATTTGTACTTTACAGTCATATTTGTCAAAGGGGCCAAGTATAATTTTAAAATAATGAAATCTATAATTCCATCATGTTCTTATTGAAATTAAAATATATATGCATTTGTATAATTATGTTTGCATTCCATAATGTAATTTGTAGAAGGGGCCAGGTTATTATTTCTATAAAATGAAATCTACAATTATAGCATTAAATTCTTACTGAAATTAAAAATGAGTACCTTAATATAAACAAAGCTGTGATGCATGCATTTGTTGAATAATTTTAATTTGCATGTATTGTATTTTCTAGCATTTAGTTGTAACTTAAATATACTGCAAGTATGGTAATAATGTACTACTTTATACTTAGGAATATATTTTTTTTTCTGTGCATTTTGTACGCATTAACTCTTTGGAAGCTTCCCTCAACAGAAAACCAATTTGATAGCATTATGCCTGCTTTAGGGGCAAGAAAACTGAGTTTCAAAGAAGATAAATGATTTGTTTAAGGTCACATACTAGAGATAGCAAAACCAAGTCTCAATGTTCTGATCAAAACATAGCACCGTTTTCGCTATTCCATATACCCTTGTCCATCAGCTAGCATGAGTGTACTCATAAATTTGACAAAGGCAATAGTGATTTTCCCCCTTATTATAGATAAGAATGGAAAAAAAGCAGAGTGCCTTCTCCTTGTAGTTTCTTCCCCACAATTCTAAGAACAGGTAGGTGAAGACAGGAGTGTCTACATGTACACATTTACAGGTTGGCTATCCTTTGTCTGAAGTGCTTGGGACTAGCAGAATCTTGGCTTGTGGATTATTAGCAGATTTTGGAATATTTGCATATATATAACCAGGTATCTTGGGGATGGCTCCCAGGTCTAAACATGAAATTAATTCATTTCATGTAGACCTTGCACACGTAAACCCAGGGTGCTTCCATACAGAGTTTTCAGTGTGCTTTGCTGTCACTATGACTCATCCCATGAGGTCAGGTGTGGAAGTCTCCCCTTGGGGCATCATGTCAGCACTCAGAAAGTTTTGGATTTTGGACCATTTCAGATTTTGGATTTTTAGATTAGGGGTGGTGGTGGTTTGTTAAGTGCCATCAAGTTGTGTCCGACTCATAGCGACCCTCATAGGGTTCTCAGTGGCTGATTGTTTCGAGATTGCCTTGGGAGTGGATTGCTATGCCCTTCTCCCATTGATGAGGGATACTCAACCTACAACTATATCTATATGTACATTTAAACTATTAACTATGTAAAAGCTTAATTTCCATTTCATCTATACAGAAATGGAACATGTGAGGGAAAAATGTTATTTAAAATGGAGGTGACCATGAAAAAGCATGTGCATATCAAACTTACTGGTAAAGTAGGAGGTGCCCATAGAGTAGACAAATGGTCTTCCAGAGAAGGGAGGTAGGCATTGCTTTTGACTACAGTGACTGCAGTGTTAAGACATCGACCTGAGATAATAGCCATTTTGTACACACATTTTTATTTCATGAGAGTTCATCAGTTGGTTTTGTTTTTAATACTTTAAAGATCTAAATATATTGAATTTTTCATGTGACTAAGCAGAATTTGATTAGTGAGATCTTTGAATTTGACAGCTATTAGGACTGCACAGAGAATCAGTATTTCTTTGGCAGGGTCAAAAATTTATTGGCTGTTACACTAAGAAATTAGATTAAAAACTCTCTCATGGTTTTAAACAAGACAAGATGTTAGTCCAGAGCTGGGCGTGGTGGGGCATGCCTGTAATCCCAGCAGCTTGGGAGGCGGAGGCAGGAGGATTGAAAGTTTGAGACCAGAAACAGTCTGTGTAATTTAGCGACACCCTGTCTCAAACAGTAAAAAAAAAAAAAAAAAGGGGCTGGGGGGCGGGGGGTGCAGCTCAGAGGTATAGCACTTAGAAAGCATGCAAGCGCGAGGCCCTGGGTTCAACCCCCAGTACTGAAAAAAAAGATGTTATATCCATAATGCAAAACTTTTTTGTCCGTTTTTGTGGTATCAGGGGGTTGCACCCAGGGCCTTGCCTGTGCTAGGCAAGTGTTCTCTCAAGGAGCTACACCCCCAGTCCATTTTTAACTTTTTATTTCTGATTTTGAGACAGGGTCTTGCTCTGGCCTTGAACTCACAATCCTCCTGCGTCAGCCTCCTGAGTTGCTGGGATGACAGGTGTGCGCCATGCAGCCTGCCCCAGACTCTACAGTGCTGGGGGCAGAACCCAGGGCCTCCTGGAGAGTGGGCAGGCGGGCAGGAACTACACACACAGCCTTCTCCCCTCTCTGCTCCCATCCTCCAGGCTTTCCTTAAATGGCTGCTTGGAAGACACTTGTGGATACGCAGCTTCTTGACTTTTGGAAGTCAGATTTCATAACTATCTTAATGTCAGTGGTAAAATTATGCTTGAGAAGGAAGGTGCTTTAGGCTGTCAGAAAAACACTCAGTTGGCTTGACTTTCCTCTAGGGCAGCCCAGTGAAAATTTTTCACGGAGACTGCCTCACATCTGTCTCTGCAGAGGCCAGCCGTTGGTATTCCTTTATATTTTGAAGGAAGGCATAAGTAGCCCCTTTGCTCTGGTGTTTTCTGCATTCAAACTCCTAAAAAGAAAGAGCATGTGTCACAAATCATTTTGAGATTTACTGCCTGAAGTCTGTTTCAAACTCAAAAGGGCAGATCAACCAAGCTAGTTTCACTGTGTTTTATAAAGTGTTTCGCTCTTAAATAGTAGTGTGGTTATGACATCAACCCTAAAGTCCTGCCACTGCTACTCCCTCAAGTGGTGTTAGGTTCATTTTGTGCATTAGGTTTACTATCTCAGAAATTGTTTTCCTTTTACAATTTAAAAAGTAAGTGGAAATATTCCTGTGTGAATACATTTCTGAAAAGAATGCTGATCTTATCAGTGCCTGCCTCCTATAACATGGGGCAAGTATTTAATAGTCCTAATTTCTTAGTGCCTGCAGCCATAGCACTGTGGTGTCTGATCCCGTCAGATCTCGGAAGCTAAGCAGAGAGGGGCCTGGTTAGTACTTGGATGGGAGACCGCCTGGGAACACCAGGTGCTATAGGCTTGGGAGAAGGACCCGACAACCCACTCCCAAAAATCAATCCGCCATTGAAAACCCTATGAACAGCAGAGAAGCACTGACAATGGTGTTTTGCCTGTTCGATGTAGGGTTGCTGTGAGTCGGACACCGACTCCACGGCACCTAACAACAACAGAACAAACTTGAGAATTCATGATTTGCATTTATTTGTTCTTCTTTTGAAGGAAAGAAATGTGCTTTCCACATTAAGTATCCTCAAAATCGCTCTCAGCGAGACAGATACGTGGCCTCAGTCATCTTCTGATTAGATACGCTCAATTCATTCATTCAGCACATACTCACTGCGGGGGCATAGGTAGCATGCAGCACTCTCTGTTTAAATGGAACAGGGAGACTCCGCTTCAAGAAATCTGCAGTGCAGTGGGGTTTCCTTAGTCTCTTCATTGCAAGTTTGTTTCACAAGTCATCTGAGAGCCTTCCTGTCCCTCAGGCCGGCCAGGGTGCTTCTGTGTCTGTACTGTGGCATCCAGTGGAAAGACGTAGTCTAACAAAGTGACTAGTAATCACATGCCTACACACACACCCCTGAGACTCTGCAGCACCCCTGCTGCCTTCATCATGCTGAGCACGTGCTCAGCGCTGCAGGGGGCTGGTAGCTGAAGAGCCAAATCATCAGGATCAATAAAGCCAAGATTAAGATGGTGTCTGACCCATGTGGCCCTGAATCTAACAGTCATGATTAAATGCGCCTCTCCAGGCTGGGCGTGGCTGGCCCCACGGCCCTAGCACGCGAATGAGGGCAAGTGCTTGTTGAAGTCTTGCTCTCAAGGATCAAAGGATGAAGGATATTTCCTAGCAAAACATGGTTAGTGTGTGCTTCATGAAAGAGTTGCGATCCACACTGGGCCATAACTGGGTTGGAGTTAGGCGTGTGGGAACAAAAGGATATAGGACTGAGTAGAACATCCCAGGGAGAGGAAGTAACTGAGTAAGACCCCAGAAACTAATATCACAGATAAGTTTGAGAAACACGGTGCTATCGGCGTTTTATGGAAAAGGCTGTGTCTTCACAAAGCCTAGCACACATTGTTAGGTGCTGTCAAGTCAGGTCCTACTCATAGCGACCCTCATAGAGTTTTCAATGGCTGGTTGTTTCACAATTGCTTGGGGAGTGGATTGCCACATCCTTCTATCATTTTTGCAAAGCTAGGGATCGAACTTGGGTCCTCAGAAAGTGTGGAGCAATGCTCTACCAACTGAGCTAAGCCCCAGGGCTAGCGCACATTAGGTGTGCTAAACCCCAGCCCCTAGCACACATTAGGTATTCAGTAAGTGCTTTTTGAATGGGTAAAGTGTATGGACCACAGGTTTATAGCTTTATTCTAGGGAGATGAATAAATCAGTTTTTGGAGAGTCTTAAATTTGAAGCTAGTGCATTTTCAAACTTTTTTTTTTTTGCCTTACTGGGGGTTGAACCCAGGGCCTCACCCTTGCATGCTTTGCAAGTGCTGGACCACTGAGCTGCGCCCTCAGCCCATTTTTTTACTTTTTGAGACAGGGTCTCACTAAATTACGCAGACTGCCCCCGATCTCAAACTTGCGATCCTCCTGCCTCCATCTCCAGAGTTGCTGGGATGACAGGTGTGCACCACTGCGCCCGGCTTCTCAAACATTTTTTAGGTAGCAGAGAGTGGTTTGGTTTTTGAGAATCAAATTATGAAAGCATCATTTAGGAATATTAATCTAGTTTCCATAATATTGGGGGCTCGGAGCATGGATGAGGAAGTTATAAAGGGGCTCAGCTAATGTGTCAGTTTTTCTCACTTATTTCTAAGCTTATCTCCATTGTCTTTAATCACACACTGTGAGGTGCAATTCTCAGCTCCAAATTATGGTTGTTTCATGTTATGACCATTGATATTCCCATCTATAGATTGAGTTAGAGAATATATATAAAGTCTGTCCGGGTAATACACAAGCCAGCTGAGAGTAGACTCTCAAAACTGGTGGCAGTTACCCACAGACACCTAATCACATTCATCTTTACAACCCTGACTTGTCTGTGTGCTTGAATTAAACACATTTTAAACTACCTTGATTAATCTACATGTAATTACATTTCTTAAAATCCTATCTGTAAGATAAAGGATTTTAAATTTAGCATTCAGGATTTTTCTTCCTGGGAAGATAAAAATGTGAAAATATTTTCTTCTCTGATTTTTGGACCTTTCAGGCTATATGGATTCTGTTAGTTTGTGAAAAATGAAAATCTGAATTTATAGTTCATATATGCTTGTTTCAAAACTATTTTTTCCACCTATTGATAAATGTTGGTGGGGTACAGAGTCATAAGGCATTTGCTATTTCCATTGTGCAACTATTGTATTGCTTTTGGTTACACTTTCACCAACCTACAAAATTTATGGGACCCTTTGATTAATATGGAGTAAAACTCATATGCAATTATGGGCTTTGTTCCCCGATTTTTCCTATTTCCCCTATTTATTATTCATAAATTGCATCATTCAATTTGAGATTATCCTTTCCCCCTTTATCCATTTACATTATTTCCCCTTCCCTTCCTGCCTTCCACAACCTTTGCCTCCCTCCACTAGACCCCTCCCCGCTTCTATTCTGCTTATAGTATCCTTTCTTAGCTAAGTCTGAGTGCTCATTTTTACATATCTACATATGTATAGTTTTTTCATCCTTTAAGTAAGATTTAGCCTGCAGCCGTAACCCTGTGGCATCTGATCCTGTCAGATCTCAGAAGCTAAACAGGGTTAGGCCTGGTTAATACTTGGATGGGAGACTGCCTGGGAACACCAAGTGCTATAGGCTTGGGAGAAAGACCCAGCAACCCACTCCCAAAACTCAATCTGCCATTGAAAACCACACGAACAGCAGAGAAGCACTGACAATAGTGTTTTGCCTGCTGTAGGCAGGGTTATTATGAGTCGGATACCAACTCGGCGGCACCTAATAACAACAAGTAAGATTTAGCTCTCACATGAGAGAGAACATAAGGTATTTCTCTTTTTGAGCCTGTATTTGTTCACTCAATTTGATATTCTCCAATTCCATCTGTTTTTCTGCAAATGACGTTATTTCATTCTTTTTTATTGCTGAGTAATATTCCATTGTATATATGTACCACCATTTTTATCCATGGTGAGGGGCACCTTGGTTGGTTTCAAATCCTTATGATTGCTGCATTAAATATGGAGAAGCAGTTGCCCCTGTGGTATGCTGACTTGTCTCCCTTTGGGTATATTCCCAGGAGTGGTGTAGCTGGGTTGTATGGCAGTTCTATTCCTAGTTTTCTGAGGTATCTCCATATTGATTCCCAAAGTAGTTGAACTAATTTACAGTCCCACCGGCAGTGTAAAAGTGTTCCTTTTTCTTTGCGTCCTCACCAGCATTTGTTATTTCTTTTGTTGATCTTGGCCATTCTTACTGGGGTTAGAGGGAATCTCAGTGCTGTCAAGGTATTTTTCTTATTGCATAGTTCTTGCCTGTAGATTTACTTGTATCATAAAAGTGAATTTTTTGAAATTTTTCATGGATTTGAACAACAGCTTTAGAAAATCCCTAGAGCTCCACAAATCAGATTAAACCTTTGCTATTTGTCCAACCACTTACATCAGATTGACTCTCTTGAGCTTCTTTACAGTGCTTAATCTACTGCCTTAACCCATAAAAATTTATCCTACAAGAAAATGCATCTTCCATTTTCTGCCTTTCCTACTAAATCCTCATTATTTCAGTTACTATAATCCTAAGTATATCAGACAATTGGATATGTGTGTATCATATTGGAAATAATGAGGAGAGAGAGAATGCATTTATGTACATAGCTTCTTTTTCTACTTGTCTGTCAGTTTAGAAGTAGAAAAAATTGATTAGACATGTCAACATATGTTTGAAAACAGAATAAGTGGAGAATAGGGGACTTTGCATGATCTAGGAGGAGAAAGTGTTAGAAGAGGCCTAAGATTAGGTGGGAAAAGTAGGAAAACACATTGGATGTGTTGGACATGAAATAGGTTAGCCTGGCTGGCCTGAAGTTATTTCGTAAGAGACTGGTGGAAGATAAGGCTGGGGATACTTTGAAGCAAACAAACAGAATAACCTTTCTGGGTCTCCGATCAAAGTTCCTAATGCCCTCCAGTGTAAAACTCTCTCCTGCTTGCTGGGATGGCTTTGTCTTATATGGCTTGACTCCGTTTCAGCTATTTTTCAAAAGAAATAGATTCATTGCACCTCCAGTTTGTGAACCACCTTAGAGAAACTTTCCACGACATCTCCAGTGTTGGTGAAATCATAATACCACGTTTGCCTAATGCATTTCAATTTCCAGAAACACATTGCAGCATCTTCTCAGTCCCATGTTAGTTGCTTGTTGTCTTTGCTTACTTATTTTCTGTCTCTACCACTGGCAGTGTAAGCTCTGTAAGGGAGAGGATTTTGCTGCCTTTTCTTTTTCTCCCATTTAAAAGCTGAATTTACAAAAGCATTTCAACAAAGAAAACTCGACACTTAGATGTTTTCAAATATTCAAATCCTACCAAATAATTAAGGAAGAAATAACACTAATTTTATCAGCTCTTCTATAATAGTGAAAAGAATGCTAATGTGTCATTTAAGAGACCAGCATTTTCCTGATAAAAATACAAGATGGTAACAGTGTTAGTTACTTTTTTTTTTTTTTGTGGCTGTGACCAAATACTTGACATAACACCTTTTTATTTGTTTATTTATTTTTTGCAGCACTAGGGGATTGAATGCAGGGCTTCACACAGGTTTTTGAAGGCACTCTATCACTGAGCTGCACCCCCAGCCCATTTTTTACTTTTATTTATTATTTACTTATTACTTACTTATTTTTGTTTTTTGAGACAAGGTCTCACTGTATAGCCCAGGCTGGCCTGGAATTCACTATGTAGACCAGGCTGGCCTCAAACTTTTGTTGATCCTCCTGCCTCAGCCTCCCGAATGCTGAGATTACAGGTGTTTGTCACCCAGCCGGGCTCTTGACCTAACTTTAAGTTAGGGATCCATTTTCACACGGCTCAGTTCCTGGTAACTTGGCCCCATATGCGTGGGCAGAACATCATGTGGTCGGAGCGTGTGGCAGACGCTGGTCTTTACTTCTTGGTGGACAGGAAGCAGAGAAAGAGGGAAAACCTGCCCTTGGCTGGCTTCCTCCCTTTCCCCTTTTATTCTGTTTGGGCCCCAGCCCATGGGCTCATGTTGCCCGCTTTTAGGGTCCTGCTCCCCTCAGCCTTCAGTTAATCCTCTCTGGTAATGACCTCCTGGACACACTCCTAGATGGCCAATCTCCTAGTTGATCTAAATCCGGTCAAGCTGACAGTGAAGATTAACCGTCACAGTAACGTACAAGAAAAGAAAGCTCCAGACCAGCATCCCACTGCAACAGGAATTTTAAAAACCTTCAGCAACGCACTAGCAAATCAAGCCCAGCAAATTACAAAAAGTAGATCCTCCCCAGGACAGTTTACCCCAAGAATGAAAGGCTGGAACTTTGTCTTCTTTACCACTGTAATTTCAGCCCCACAGTGGCACCTGCACACAGCAGACCCTCAAAGAATACTTGTAATAAACGGGTTTGTTAAGTAACTTCGCCATGTTGGAGGAAACAGATTCAGAGTTTCTGTTTTGTTTTGTTTTGTTTTTACAGAGTCTTGCTGTGTAGCACAGGCTGACCTGGGACTCTTTTTCCTCCTGCCTCGCCTCCCTGTTGGTAGGGTTCCAGGTCTGCACCACCACACCCAGCAGAAAGCACGTTCAGAGTCCTCACACCAGCAGGTGGTGGATGGAGGACTCAGGTCCACCTTGTGCCTGTTTCTCCCTGTTGGCCCCATTGCTTGTAGCATTACAGAGAGGCTTTCCTGATAGCCCCGTGACGAGGAGTAATTAGTCACTTTTTTTTTTTTTGGCAGTACTGGAGGTTGAACCCAGGGCCTTGCGCCTGCATGCTTTGCTGCACCCCCAGCACATTTTTTTACTTTTTTTGAGACAAGGTCTCGCTAAATTACGCAGACTGCCTGTGGTCTTGAACTTGCGATCCTCCTGCCTCTGCCTCCCAAACCACTGGGATTACAGGTGTGCGCCACCGTGCCTGGCTAATTATTCACTTTCTGCTGGACAATTCTTGTCATAAAAAGATCTCATCATGAACTTCTCCTAAAATATGTCATGGTTTAAAGAGGCAAGGGAGGGAGGATTTATCATACCTGTAAAGAAATCCTGAATTGCTTGCAATTATGAACACTATTTTCTGACACTGTTTCCTTAGAAGTAGTTTATAGGATAAATATTTAGGATTATTTATTTACATGCTCACATGCTGGGTATGGCTCTCAGTGCTTAGAATGCAGCAGTGAAGAAAACAGACAAAGATTCACTGACTTGCTGGAGGGAAATCATGATAAGTCTTTTGTTGTTGGGTGCCGTTGAGTTATAACCGACTCATAGCGACCCTCATAGGGTTGTCAATGGCTGATTGATTCGGGATTGGCTCAGGAGTGGATTGCCACGTCCTTCTCCCATTTTTGCACTGCCAGGAATCGAACCTGGAATCTCAGAGACTGCGGAGCAGCGCTCTACCAACTGAGCTACATCCAGGCCCCTATGATAAGTCCTAGCCATAATAAATAATAACATGAAATTGCATGCTAGAAGCTAAAGAAGCTGGGATAAAAGTGCAGAGCAGCCTGAGGTGGATCAGGCAGAATTTGAGAGTGTGAATTCCTTGGAATTCCTTGCTGAAGACAAAGTGATTGGATAGATAATTTTTGAAGTATGCATTGTTGGAGAAAGCCTATTTAAACAGTAATATTTCAAGTCTTAAATCATGTGATTTTACCTCTTCATTTGGTGGGCTTTATGCACAGGGATATGGTTTTTTGCAGTAAATTGCTTTATAGTAACAGAAAATAAGATGTCAACTGCTTTGAGGAATACAAAGTTAAGTTTCTGAACTGTTATATATATTATGTAATATATTTATTTGGGGGAAGTGTATGCTTTTAAACTTAGGTCTGATTTTTTTATCTCTGGCCATGTTTTCTCAGTTCAATAAGTAATTCCTTGGTGCATGTTGTTTCAAAAGAATATATTATCTTTGGGGAAGAGATAGTAGTAAAAATAATAAACCAGCATCCACAACCAAACTTCACTGTCATTTTAGCCATTTGGAATATCACATATTTTGATGGAGTTAAAAAGCAAAAGCAAAAGGCAGGTTTTCGTAGAGGAACTTTGTCGGTCCTTATGCCTCCTCTCCAGCAGTCAGCTCTGAAGCTGTGCCCACAGGCTTGCAAATCCCTTTCCCAAAGTGCTGAAGTGGGCCAGCCTCCTGGTGGCAAAGGTACTTGGAAAGCTCTTTGTTTTATAATCATTTGAGGGATATTTGATTATCCTTTGTTCATTGTGAACATATGTGGTATCTGCACTTAAATTCCCAAGATTTGCCTATGAACTTGTGCATACAGTAGAAAAAACTAAGGGTATAGCCTGAGATTTTTGTGGATGTGTAGAGGGCCATCTTCCTTCCGCTTTTTAATATTTTGGAAAAAATTTTATCCAAATTTTGTATAAAGATGGGAAAATTAATTTCGGCAGCCATTATGAGAAGACATTTTGCAACTTAATCATATGGTGGAAAAACTTTTCTTAGGGCCTAGAAGCTCTTTCATATGTAAGACCTGTGCCTTACAGAGAGCTGAGCGGACTAATACTTGTAAATAGCCTGGAGTCTCACTCTATGCCAAAACAGAAGCAGAGAAAAAGTGACTTCTCCAACATGTCTTTGGCAACTAGAAATCAGAGCCCAGGTCTTTGACGTCTAGTTCCTTGGTATTTGCAAGAGGAAAACGTGTCTGTTTTTGCTACAGTAATGTGGAAAGTTTAGAATACATAACTGGATGGGTGAGGCAGAAGGAGTGTCTGGTACTGGTGTAGGACCTTGCAGTAGGACAGAGGCACCATTACAAAGGAGCGTGGAATGGATAGCTGACCAACTGGTATTGGGACAAATTAGATCTCTACCTGACCTAATGTCCAAAAATAATTTTCAGATTGAAAACCTAAAGAAAAGCATAGGTTTAAAACTGTTAGAAAATAGCAGTTATGGTAAGCATGATTTCTTAAGATTTATTTTCGTGCCTTTTTAGTATAGTCCATAAAAGTGATAGGTGTAGACTGGAGGGTAGCTCAGTGGTAAAGTGTGTGCCTAGCATGCCTAAGGTCCTGGGTTCAATCCCCAGCACCCCCATGGGGGTGGGGATAGATTTAATGCTTCAAATTAAACATTTTTTTGAAACGAAAGAAGGCACTGGAGGTCGAGATTAAAAAATAAGATTAGGAAGAGAAAATATTTCTAATGAATATAACAAAAAAGGGCCATCCAGAATGACTTTAAACAAGAAGAGAATAATCCACTGCAAACATGGGTAAAGTTATTACATGGCTGCTCACTGAAGAGGGAACTTTCATAATTGTTCAAATTTCATTTTATTTCAGTTAATTAATTACAATGGGATCTTACTCTATAGTCTATGTGGCCTGGAACTCAGTATGTAAACCAGCTTGGCCTCAAACGCATCATCCTCCTGCCTCAGCCTCCCAAGGACTACAATTATAGGTTGCGCACTGCCGTACCTGGCTTTCATATTACATTAACAAACATTTAAACACATTCACAAATGTAGTAATAGTACAGAAATGCAAATTAAAACCACGTCACACGCATGATCTTGGCAAAGATTAAAACTCTGGGAGAAGCCAGTTCCATAGCATTTTCAGAGCCATGTGGTCGTTTTCACAGAAATTAAAAATGCCATCCCCAAGCAACATAGCAGTTCCACAACTAAATTTATTCCCGGAGAAATTTTTACTTGTGAACATAGGGAGATTTGTGTGAAGAACATCTTTGTAGTAACAGAAAATTGCAAAGAACTTAAAATATCTGTCAGGAAGTAAATAACAAGACAGAACATTCGTATGGTAAAATACAGTGGTTAAGCAAATGAACTAGACCCCATGTGTGAACATGAGCACATGGAAACAATGTTGAGTGAGAAAACAAGCTACAGAAAAGTCAGCATAACATGTTACATGTATGATGTTGTTGTTGTTGTTAGGTGTTGCCAAGTTGGTACCTGACTCATAGCAACCCTATGTACAACGGGTGAAACACTATTGTCAGTGCTTCTCTGCTGTTCACAGGGTTTTCAATGGTGGATTGATTTTTGGGAGTGGGTTGCTGGGTCTGTCTCCCTGTTACATATCTAGAAATCCTCAAGCCATTCAAAGCCACTATTTTGCGACTATCTATATAAATGTTTAAAAACATGGACTGGAAGGGTTAATGTCAAATACATCACAGCAGTTTATGAAGGAGCAGTGGACATGGAGTCAGGGAGATATGCAGCAAGAATGACAGCCTTATTAGCTGTGCTTTTTCTCAGTGCTCAGCCCAGAGTTGTTGTTGTTGTTAGGTGCCCTTGAGTCAGGTCTGACTCACATCTACCCTGTGTACAACAGAACAAAACACTCCCTGACACTGTGTCATACCTGGCATTGTGTCAGTGTTTCTCTGCTATGCATAGGGTTTTGGATGGCTGACTGTCTCGGGAGTGGGCTGCTGGGTCCTTTTCCCATATCTGCAGCACCTGGTGTTCCCAGGCAGTCTACTATCCAAGGATTAACCAGGCTCACGCTGCTTAGCTTCCAAGATCTGATGGGATTAGATCCCAGGGTGGTACGGCTGCAGTAAGGACTCATAAACATTGAATTAATTAATTTTGAAAGATTTGAAGAAAATATACAATTTTAACACTCTTGTATGATATATTTATTTTATCCTCTACTTTTTTTTTTATGTGTTTACATCTTTTCCCAAATTTAAAATAGGTTTGGATTTGGAATCTGCATTAAAGCCACACAGCCGAGGTCTGACTGCTAAGAAAAGCACATTTCACACAGACGAGGCACAGGGCAGGCGGCCGTCTGTCTTTTCCTTAGACCCTAAGCCTGTCTTCTTGGCTGAATCAAAACCCAACAGGCTGATCAGCCTCGGTATCCCTGCAGTTTTGGAGGCGTAAAGGACATGTTGTAGAAGGGTGAGGCTTGTCATCGTCAGCATCGGTGGGAAGAACGAGCCACTTCCCCCATGTGTGGGACGAGAGCGTGGCCAGGTGCTAACCACCAGCCACCGATTGCACTTACTGGGTGTTTGCTACTTCCCAGCAGTGACAGTGACCCTCCCTGTATTCACTTACCCCAAAGCCACCTCGGAGTGGGTCACAGCTAGGGAAACTGAGGGAGGCCGGGCAGAGGAGTGGAAAGGAAAGGAAGGCGTTTTTACTCCACTTGTGTCCTGAAAGTATTTGTGTTTTCTAATCTGGGCTCCTCAACCAACAGCAGGTAGTGACCACTCTACCTCTTCTGCCGCATGTTTACCTGTTGTGCCCAGAGTGTCTGTGAGAAGACACTCAAAGGTTGAGCTGACTCTCCCTTGGATCAGTGGTAAATCTCAGCCTGGAAGGCTGTGGATGTAGCGTAGAGCCTAGCAGGATGGAAGCTCTGGGATTGATCCCCAGGGTCCGAAACAAAACAAAACCCCAAAACCAACTGACCAAACAAAACCAAACAAACCCTCAAACTGGAATTTTATTCCCTCTGTTTTATGCCACTGCTTTTCCTCTTTTAAATTGTATTATTTATTTATTTATTTTATTTTATTTTATTTTTATTTATTTATTTATTT
>VMDO01031300.1:0-20206 GCA_007922755.1 Pedetes capensis
TTGCTGGGATTACAGGCTTGTGCCACCACGCCCAGCATTCATAGGGTTTTCGAAGGTGGATTGTTTTGGGAGTGGATTGCAAGGTCCTTCTCCCTAGTCTGCAGCACCTAGTATTCCCAGGTGGTCTCTCATCCAAGGACTAACCAGGCTGACCCTGCTTAGCTTCCAAGATCAGGTGGGATTGGATGCTAGCATGCTATGGCTGCAGACGTTCCCTCTTTAGGTATCCTTTTTGGCTTTGTCCCCATAGCCCCATCTCATGTCTGACATTACCCCACATTTCTCTCCATTATACTCCTAGTCTGCAGCCTCATCACCTTTTGTGTCTGTGCTGTCTCTCTGCAGAACATCCAGTAGTGTTTGAAGTTCCAGTGGCTACAACTGCGCACGTGGTTTTGCCATGTTCTCCCAGTTCGGCATGGGCATCGTGTATGTGGCATCAGCCCAGTGGAGTGACCGCACTCACCCCACGGCGGGATGGGCTAGAGGTGGTGGTGACCCCAGGGGCCATGGGTGTTTATGCATGTGAATGTCAGGAGGGTGGGGCAGCCCGTGTGGTAGCAGCTTACAGCTTGGTGTGGGGCAGCCAGCAGGGCCTCCCAAGCCGGGCTCACACAGTGGGTGCTGGACTGGCTGGCTTCTTCCTGGGGGTTCTTGCAGCATCTTTGACTCTGCTCCTCATTGGTCGACGCCAGCAGCAACGGAGACAGAGGGAACTTCTGGCTAGAGACAAGGTGGGCTTAGACTTGGGGGCCCCTCCATCTGGGACCACAAGCTATAGCCAAGACCCTCCCTCCCCTTCTCCTGAAGATGAACGGCTGCCCCTGGCCCTGGCCAAGAGGGCCAGTGGCTTTGGTGGCTTCCCTCCACCCTTCCTGCTTGATCCTTGCCCGAGCCCAGCCCACATTCGCCTAACCGGCGCTCCTCTAGCCACGTGTGATGAAACATCCATCTAGAGCTGGGCAGTTGACCACTAGTGATCACTGGAATAGAGTGGCCACTAAGACCATAGTGGCTGGAGCTGAAACATCATCATGGCCTCTCAATTCCCTTTGAGTTTTAGTGATCCCTAGGACTTCTGTGTGTGCCCTTTGTGGGCCTAGATGGGCTTGGGGCCAGGCCTTTGTGTGGGTCCTGATTCCCATGAGAGATCAGAACTGCTCTCTGCAGTGAATCAGGGACTCCACCCCTGACCCTTGTGACCCTTCATCCCTGGCCTCTTATCTTGGGTCCATTTCGGGATGGGGCATAGGACATAGCTCTGACTTTGCTTTCTGGTAGGCCCTGGACAGAAGGAAGAGCTATAGAGGTGTTTGGGGGTAATGTACACTAAGTCTCCAGGCTGCTTGTACTGATTCTCCAGTTTAGCTGATTCTCTGTGGGGAGTGCATGATCCCCATGTTGCAACCTGGAGTCTTTGACCTGAGATCTCCCCAATCCCAGTGTCCCTTCTATGAAAGAGTGTGTATAAACACATTGGTGTGCATAGGAGACCTGGCCACATGTGCATGAATGAATGGGCCAGTGCTTAGGTACTTTTGAGCAGGTAGAGGGAGAAGGTTGGAATGGGAACCTCCTTTGTCTGCAGAACTTTATACTCTATAGCTAGCAAGGGAAACAAAATACAGCGTCTCTCCCCATCCCCCCAAACCTTTCTCTCAGTTTGAATAGAGAAAAACTCCCAAAGTGACCTTTTGGGTGGGAAGAGCAGCAGTACATGTGACCCCATCCTTTTCTTTTTTTTGCCCTCTGGCTGCCATCACTGCCATGCTACAGCTGCTGTTTACCTGGGTGGAGTGTAGGCTGAGCCCCCTTTCCTTGGCTCTCTTTAAAAATGAACTTCACAACATTCTGAATATTAGGGGATGTCCAAAGGGGAAGAGTCACAGGAAATAGAAGCAGTTTAAACATAGATTTGCAATCAGTGACTACTCAGGGTGACACGATTGCCCTAAAGCAGAAGTCCCCCAGCTGGGGCCATGAAATCCCTGAAATTGTATGCAAAATGTTGTCTGTATATGTATGTCTATATTTTTATGGGTGGAGGTTTTATGGCTTTCATCAGTTGTTCAAGGCCTTAACAAAGTTAAAGGACACTGCCTGAGGTCACTACAATTGGGCTAAATCCAGGGAGCACCACTCTTTGGCACCTCCCCCTGGCCTTGCCCTGCTGCCTGTGGCCGATCCCTGGACTTGGAGCTGCTGGAAGCCCTCTTTTCCCCCAGCCTGTGGAAGCTGGGCTCTGTGCATATTTGCAGACACTGTCAATTCTTACCAAATACCCTGACCTCTTCCCGCTTCACAACTTCAGTATGCTCTAGGCTTCTCTGCCCTAACCCTGTCTTGGCCTGTGAATATGCCTCGTTCAGCCCTGGTGAGGGACCCTTCGAGCTCCAGTGAATGATCCAGCCCTTTTCAGCTGAAATGTTCTGCTCTACTTTCCTTAGCAGCAGCCTATGAACTACTCAAAAATCCCCTTGGGTTTGGAATTATTACGACCTTTGGTGTATAATCTAATTTAGGGACATTGGTTTACTCATCTGTAAAGTGGGGATAATACCTACCTCAGGGTTGCTGCAAGGATTAAATGAGAAAATGTGTAGACAATAAAGTATTATCTGTACCAGTAGATGTTGTTATTGTAAACATTGGTTTATTGTGTTATATCATAATAATATGGCTTAACTAATACGACCATGACCCAAGCAATCAGTGTAAGCCCCACATATTGGAAAGTGGGCTCCTGCCTCACAGACATCTTGTCCTGAGTCATGTCTCCCCAGATCTTAGCTGCCAATATTTAAGTTTTAGGAAGATCTTTGGTTTTTATAAACCTCAGATGTATCTGACCTTTGTGACCTGCTAGTCCCTATGTATGGGAGTGGAAGAAGGCTCCATATTCTGTGGTTTATCCTCACTGCAGCTGTATTCTCTTAAGGTTATGGGTTGGTTCCATTTTGGGGGAGGAAAGTAGGGAGATGTTTGAGGGGATTGGAGTCTGTGGGGAAGATTTGGAGAACTGTTTTTTAAGGAGTAGAGGGGCTAGATCAGGGGTCACCAACATCTAGCCATGGACTGGAAGTGGCCTGTGGCTTGTTAGGAACTAGGCCGCACAGCAAGAAGTGAGTTGTGGGTGAGTGAGTGAAGCTTCATCTGTATTTATGGCTACTTTGCATTACTTAAATCTTCCTGAAACCATCCCCCACCGGGTCCTTGGAAAAATTTTCTTCCACAAAACCAGTTGCTGGTAAAAAAGAATGGGGACTGCTAGTCTACATCACAGTGGATTTGGGGCAAGTGGTCCTTGGATTGTGGCTCTGTTTAGACAAATATGAGATAAGGACTGTAGAAAAAATAAGAAGAGGTGGGAATAGGTATAAGTGGAGGGTAGCCGCATCTTGGTGGAAAATTCAAGAGTGAAGGATAGCAGGGGAATGGGAATCCAACTCCCGAAGAATTGGGGTGAATATCTGGTAGCATCATCTTTGGACTGTGGGGATATGGGAAGGGACAGGATCCATGGACAAGAGCACTAAGGAGAGTACAGAGTTGGGGCAGACCAAGGTCTGGTCCCCTGTTCCTGCAGGGAGATTCATTAGGATTCTGGCATCCAGGGGAATTTCCTGTCATTTGCCCATTACAGCAGTGGTGTATAGGGGCTCGTGTTTCTGTTATCTCCAGATTCCCAACACTGTTCATGTTCTGGCCCTTACTCCATATTTACCTTCTGCTTTTGGCTGTGGTCTCTGGTCCATAAACTGATTCTCAGTTTGTCACCACTAACCAGTCATCTGTTGCTACCAGTGTGACCTTACTGATACAGAGCTGGAAAGATGCTCCTTATTGGTTCTTAGACAGCAAGACAGTTCTAGCACACCACTTACCTTAACCCAAATGGGAGGAAGACTCGCTTCCTTTCTCAGGAGTCCCTGGCTTTTTCCCTTTCCTCAGCAGCCCTGCAAGATGACTGGTAGCCTCAGTGATAAGAGGAAAGAGCTATTTCCAGTACCTTCTGGACCCTGACCCTCCTGCCTCCCCTGCCCTGTCAGAGGGGCTACTCATGATTCTTCGTTGGCTGGACACAGATCTTCTCTTAGGATGTGGGGTTAAAACTTGATTTTTTAAATTGTGGTACAGGCAAGGTTGGAATTTTTAATATCATTTTCCCTAACCGGAAGGGAAACTAACAATAAAAGAAATAAAGAAGGAATCTTTCTGAAGTTTTCTGATTCTCCCTGGTGGAACACAGGTATAGCTCTCTGTGTTAGTCAATTTTTTGTTATGTTTTGTTTTGTTTTGCGGTACTGGGGGTTGAACCCAGGGCCTTGTGCTTGCATGCTTTGCAAGTGCTGGACCACTGAGCTGCATGCCCAGCCCAGTTTTTTACTTTTTGAGACAAGGCCTCGGTAAATTATGCAGACTGTCTCTGGTCTTGAACCTGTGATCCTCCTGCCTCTGCCTCCCAAGTTGCTGGGATTAGAGGCGTGTGCCACCGCGCCCGGCTAGTCAATTTTTTCATGTCTGTGACCACATAACCTGAGAGAAACAATGTAAAGGAGGAACAATTTAAAGGCTCACAGTTTCAGAGGTTTCTGTCAGTGGTCATCTGGCTCCATTGTTTTTAGGTGTGTGACAAGGCAGAAACATCATGGATGAATGGGGCATTGGCAAAAAGCTGCTTACCTCATGGTAGCCAGGAAGTAAAGAAGAGTAACAGGAAGGGGCCAGGGCCCAGATATCTTCTTCCAAGCCATATCCCCAGCAACCAACTTCTTCCAACCAGGTGCCACCTTCTACAATTCCATTGCCTTCCAATAGTCTATTCAAATTTACATCCATCAGTGGATTAAATCACTGATTAGGTCAGAGCCCTTATGATCTAATCATCTCTGGAAACCCCTCACAGACACAACCAGAGGTGTGCTTTACTAATCTCCTAGTCATCTCTCAATCCAATCAAGCTGACAGGATTAACCATCAGCCTCTCTGTGACATGGCACATTGTGCTAGTAGACATTGGGTATGGTTCCAGAAAGGTCCATCTGGATTGATGTAAAACATCAGGCCTTGAGAGGGGTTGGTGAAGAAAAGCAACATAGGGAATGATCCAGCTCCCTGGGAGTATTAATTGGGGCAAGGGTAGTTGGAAAAGCCAAGATAAGGTGTCAGGTTCAGAGGGCTGCTCCAGGCTCTATGGAGAAATAAGTGCAAACCAGGGACTCTTGTTTTTCAAGGGCTCCCAGTCCATGGTGGGGTTTTCCCTAGATACACTAGGGCTACAGATGAATTCTAGACCTGTGCCTAATAGGTGTATTACTGCTTATTTATGTCCCAGCTGACACCATCTCATTGACTCCAGGACAAGGGAGTGCTGAACTGCAAACTAAAGGCATCTGCCACGTGCAGCTTGAGGTATGGTTGGGGTGGCAGGAGTCAGCCACTGGTGCTGGATCAAGGGACCAACATCTTCCTCAGATTCCAGCAAGCCCTTTGAGCTAAGAAGGTTGGGAATGAAACCTTCGCAGGACAGAGGTTCACTCCATGTATATGCAGCATGCCTTTGATTTTCTATATTTCTGATGCTATGACATCTGGAGCTTCACTGATCTTGGAGAGACTGCCCCTCCCAGGCCAATTTCCAGAGATAGTAGAGGACTTCCCTGCAAGTGAGCTTTTCTTGCAACCAGCCAATCCAGAGCCACACCCCAAACAGCTCCTTTTTTGAGGTCTCTCAGGGCTTTTATCCTCTGGGCTACTGTTTCCTGCCCTAATCACCATGGACTCAGGTACCAGAAAGCTGGAGAAAGCCCTGAACTCCTAAACTTACTGAAATTATTCAAGCTAGCCAATCCTAATGCTACTTACACTGTCTCACCTGTTTCTTCTCATGGTAACCATAATATAAGCTCTATGGCAAGTTTTCCTGGGCTCTCTGTGCCTCCTGACCCACCCTAGTGCTTTCCTGTATGGCTCACTGTGTGGCATGCCAAGCCTTCTGTTTCTACGGATCTGTGAGTATGATCCTGCTGGATGACAGTCATTTCCATGTCTGTGTGTCTTATCATAGCTGATCGAAGCAAATCCTGGGTACATGGAAAACACCAGAGACCCCATGAAAGTTAGTGGTTGAGGAGGCCAGTTGGACCAATCTGGCCAGGGACGTTGAGGCAGAGACTTCATGGTGAAAGCTCAGGCCTCAGGCCATCACAGGCATGTTGCATGTCTGTCAGGGATGGGCTTTGAATCACCTCACATGGATTCATCTGAACTCTCCCCTTCATGCCCAAGAACATGAGGACTTGGCACTCATTCTCAATACTCTCAAGACACATGTAAGCATGTTTGATAGACAAGCTCTAATTCCTTCCTCCATGAAGAATTAAGAAGGCAGAAGCAGACTTACCTCAAAGTGAAGAAAAGGAGGGGTACTTTATTCTTTGAGCTTCCATGCAGCTTCTCTAGCAGTGACAGGCCTTTGGTGAGATGGCATGTATGCATGCTGGAGATAGTTGTGGCTTGGAGGAGTGTGAGGAAGTGTCTTCATGCTTTGGTGTGGCAAAAGGGAGTTGCCCACTCTTTGTCTGTGTGGGCTTGGATGTTAAGCTTTCCAGCAGCAATCATAAGAACCAGAGGCTCTTCTGCCCTTTGCCAGGAGCCACATGAGTCCTCCAGATTCTAGGGAAAGGGATAACCACCCCTAAAATGGCTGAGATCAAATATCTTACTCCTCAGGTGACTGGGAGCTCAGGAATTAGGTTGATTTCATTGATAGAAATAAAAAAATTTCTGTACCCATGAGTTTGTGGAGAAAAAAATCCTACCACTATACTAATATCAGCGTTTCTAAAATTATCTGAGTCTGGAACATACACATTAACAATCCACCTATAGACAGCAGAATAGTCATAGATAGGGTGGAGTTGAATGAACACTAGGTACCCAAAATGAAGAAAGAGGGCCTCCCTTCAATCTTTGCAAGAGCCATTCTCCCATAAACCAGCTTTTCCCCACACATGTCCACAAAATTCACCATTTTCCAGGCTCAAAACTCATCACCTCTTAAATTTCCTGGATTTATGCAATATACCTGTGGTTTCTTCATAATACTTTAACATATAGATTGTGATCACCTTGTAATCCCTAAGCAAACCTCAGAAAGAAGGGACTATAGACCTATAAGATCCTAGTCAACAAACCAAGGTATCTTCTACATGCTATCTCTACAAAGTTTGTGATAAAACTGTCATTAGGAACTTGGTAAATTCTTATTCTTATGGATATTTATTGCTATACTAGACTGGACAGGCTTTGTTATGATGCAATAACAACATCAAACTCTTAGAGGCTTGAAACAATATGTGTATTTCTCACTTATAAGTGCATCATTAGGTAGTCATTCAGAAACTGAAGGTCCTGGAGGCTCCATCTTGATATAAGCTTCCATAATTGTATAAACAAGAAAAAGGGAACTAGGTTAGCCACATGCTGGCATCTAAAATTTCTATCTAAAAGAAATATATCTTTTCTGATTACATTTCAGTGATCAAAGCAAGTTAACATGACTATACCTGTGAACAAGCAGATGGAGATGGGCTATCCTAGCTTTGTGCCCAGACAATAGTCCTAAATATTTGTGGACATCCTTAATGATAGCCACAGTTCCTTTCTGCTAAACCAAGAGCTTCTAATGTCCTCTTTGTTTCTTTACTGAAGAGAAGAGTGTACTAAATCTTTGTGCTCATGAGCCCACTTGCCTCTCCTACTGGTCACTTGCCTATTCTTCTCTTCTCTTCCATATTTATGATGGAAGTGAATTTCCTTTTAGAGAAATGGAGACTTTTGTTAAAAACAAAAATAAGAACAAACAAAAACAAACAAACAAAAAACCCCCCAAAACCTGGGTAAGAAATAAATGCTGAATTAGAGAGGATTTTTTTCCCCCAGATATCATCTCACCACCTAGGCCAGACTGGCCTTGAACCCACTATGTAGCCCAGGCTGGCCTTGAACTTATGCTCCTCATGCCTCAGCCTCCTGAGTGCTGGGATTACAGATGTGCACCACCATGTCCAGTTTTAGAGAGGACTCTTAATAGTGATAAGGTTAGGTAAAAAGAGAAATTAGTGGGTCACTTAGTAGAGAAAATAGGGAGTAGGTAACCCTCAGGACTGCAGAAAAGATGCCAGGAACCAAGGTCCCAGACACTGGAATCAGGATTCACTCCTTCAGGGATTCTCTCTCTCCCATTTGTCTGTCATCTCTGCTTGTTCTGCCTCTTTCTCTCCAGCTATAAATGGCCCTATTCCTAAAGGTAGTAAAGATGGCTGCATTCACATTCTTTTAGGCATGTACCCTAGAGACAAAGTTACTTCTTTAACTCCAAACCAAGAATCTCAGGGAAGGATTTTGATTGGCCCTGCTTAGATCACATGCCCATATTGAACCAATGGCCATGTCTAAGGAAATGAGATGTTATAATTGGCCAAGCCTGGTGAGCTTTTCTTGGATGGTGTTCAGAATGGCTGCTGAACTCTGAACTCTGGAGTTTATATGGCCTGATAGCCAGCCAGTCAGAGGAACAGGGTTGGATCAGAAATGACCAATTGGGCACCAGGGGGGCTTTAGATGCTACCATACCTTGGGTGCCATCTTGGCCCACTGGATGGGAGGGGGGAAGAGTGAGATACCCAGATGTATGGCACAGGTGACCAGCTGCTATCTTGTCCCATGCTCCAAGTGGGATAGCTGAGCTCCTGGGACCGGCCATGTTTGGGATACTCTCTATCCCCCTGGGAATCCCAACACTATGCTGAGCAAATGATCTGAGAAGCTGGACTTTATGAAGAAGAATGTGGCATCAGGATTGGAGGAAGACTCATTAACAACCTGTGTTATGCAGATGATACAACTCTGCTTGCTGAAAGTGAAGCAGATTTGAAACATGTACTGATGAAGATCAAAGAACACAGCCTTCAGTATGGATTGCACTTCAACATTAAGAAAACAAAAATCCTTACAACAGGGTTAGTATACAACTTCATGACAAATGAAGAAAAGACTGAGGTTGTCCAAAAATTTGCTTTACTTGGTTCTACAATCAATACTCACAGAAGCAGCAGTCAAGAAACCAAAAGATGCATTGCATTGGGAAAAGCTGTTGCAAACATCTCTTTAAAGTGTTAAAAAGTAAAGATGTCACATTGAAGATGAAGATGTACTTGTCCTATGTCATGGTATTTTCAGTTGCATCATATGCTTGTGAAAGATGGATGTTGAATAAGGGAGACAGGAGAAAAATTGATGCTTTTGAATTATGGTGCTGGAGATGAGTATCAAATATACCATGTACTGCCAAAACAGATCTGTCCTAGAAGAAGTGCAACCAGAGTGCTCCTTGGAAGCAGGATGGCTAGACTGCATCTTAAGTATTTTGATCATGTTGTCAGGAGGGACCAATCCCTGGAGAAGGACATTATCTTTGGAAGAGTGGCAGGTCAACGAGAAAAGGGTGACCCTCAACTGGATAGATTGACAGTGTCTACAACAATGGGCTTAAATGTAAAAAATGATCACGTGTCTGGAACAGTGTCTGGGAGTGTTTCATTCTGTTGTACCTAGGGTCACTATGGGTTGGACCCAACTTCATGGCACCTAACAACAACAACAACAACAACAACAACAACAACAACAATATACACACAAGCAATACATGCAAGTGGAAGGGGACCATAAGTAAGGAGGGAAGGGGTAATGTGAAGGTAATAGAGGAGGTGAACATGAGCAATGGGCAATGAAATACATATATGGAAATGTCTTAATGAGACCCATTAAGTTGTTGTTGTTGTTGTTGTTAGGTGCCGTCGAGTCGGTATCCAACTCATAGCAACCCTCATAGGGTTTTCAATGGCTGACTGTTTCAGGATTGCCTTGGGAGTGCCAGGTCCTTCTCCCATTTTTGTGGTGCTGGGAATTGAACTTGGGACCTCAGAGACTGCAGCGCAGTGCTCTACCAACTGAGCTAAATCCCAGCACCCATTAAGTTGCACACTAGAAATTACCAATAGAAATATAAATCAAATCATGTTCCCTCAAATTAAAACGTTCCTCTGGTTTCCTATGACACTTAGAAAATTATAAATCTTTCTTTCCAATTTACAGAATTTTGCTCGTTACGACCCTTGCTCACTTACCCAAACTATTTTTAATTCCCTCTCCCTTCAGGGCAATAACCATAACAGTCTTCATTCAATGTTTTAAATGCACTAATTTTATTCCTAAGGCAATTAAACTAGTTATTCTCCATTCTTTGCAAGATGGCTTCTGCCATTAAGCTTCACCTTAAATATCACCTCCACAGAGAAGACCATCCTGATCACTCAGAACTTTAGTAGCTCCCACATGCTCCCTATCACATCATCCCATTTTCTCAGCACTTATCTTAAACTCATATTTTCTTATTCATCCATTTTTAATTATTCTTCTTACTGAGTTGTAAGCTGCATAAGAGCTGGACTGTGGCTGTTTGTTTCAATGTTATATATAGTGCCTAGAACAGTCTGATGTTTTGTAAGGGGCAGCTTTGGGGTGTCCCTCTCTTAAAGCTCATATGACCTTTCTGTGACTTGCATTTTGAACTCCAGCCCGGATCCTTGTTTGCTTTGGGACCTAATTTATGTATGATTGCTCACAGGTAGTTCCTCCCTGATCTTTATTTTAGAGTGAAGGAATTAAAACATCTCTGGTAGACACAATACCCCTTTCCAAGCATATGCACCCTAAATTGTAATAGTTGCCTTAACTAATAAATAATGTCCTAAAATATAGTCATTTATTAGATATGGTATAGGCATTGGGCTGAACATTTTACTCATCAAACTCAATCTCAGAAAGACTGGTATAATAGCCATATTTTCAGTCAGAGAAAATGAGGCTCCAAGGAGAAGTAACTTGCTCAAGGTCATACATACAGTTAGTTCATGGTTGAGTAAGGATCAAGTCTAGGTCTTTCAGACTCTGGAGCCTGTTCAAAGATGTATTCCTAAAGATTTTTATTTTAGCTATGTGTGATGGTGCATGCTTATGATCCCAGCATCTAGGGAGGTGGAAGCAGGAAGATCAAGGCCAGCCTGGGCTACATAATGAGACCCTATCTCAAGAAAAAATAAATATGAAAAAGAAAGAAAGAAAAAAGTAATAGGTAGTTTTTATTTTTGCAGTGCCAGGGATTGAATTTACAGCTTTGTGCATGCTAGGCAGGTACTCAACCACTGAGCTACATCTCCATCCCCAATAAGTTATTTTTAAATGGAAGCATATTTTGATTTTTCCAGAGAAGATAGTAGTTGAGTATTTTTAGTTTTGCAATTGTAAAGTAGGGATCTCCTACCTGACTAAAACTGCCCAGGTAAAGACTAATTCTTGAAGGCTTCTGGTTTCCAAGTCAACTGCAGTAAGATTAGGTACAGTAGGTGGCGCTCATTCCCCGACAATAGTCTGTTGCTAATGCTGGCTGGAAACCCTCTCTGAGCTGTGCCCAATTCCAAGTCAGTTATTTCTTTATGAGAGATTTGCCTAATCACTAACTTTTAACTAATATGTACTTGTAGTTTTCCTTCCCCGTATAATTTTAATCCATGACCCTCCTAGTTAAGGGGATTATTACATGATAACTCATTCTTTATTCTTTCTATAGAACTTTCACATAGCCATCCTATTAGATCTTTATGGCATCTCTTAGGTGTTTCAGATAGATCTTATTAGCTCCATTTTACAAATGAGGGTGAAACTAATCTGAAAGCTTAAATTGTTCCAGTTAATTGGTCCATCTTTCTTAGTATTACATTAGCTGGTTTTAGGAATGAGCACATATGCAGCAAAAACTATGTGGACTTTACATAAATTGATATATAAATATATCAACAGTTAAAATATATTCATATCAGTTTCTGAGCACTGCCACACAAATTATTAGAACTGAACCATGCTGCCTGTGTAGATTATTGAGCAAAAGCTCCCGGTGGAGGTGGATCCAAGGAGGAGAACTCTCAATTTCTAGCAAGGTAGGCAGCCTTCAGAGGTCTGGGAGTTCTTTGAAAACACCTGGGTATCCTCGGGAAGCTTATAGAAGGCAACCCATGTTTTCCTACGTGTGACTTGGGGTTCCCATTATAAATGAGTTATTGCACCATGTGGTGCTATCAGAGGCACAGCGCCATTTGCTTCCTCTCTTGGAGGGCTCATGCTTTTTCAACTCTTGCATGTTATCCCTAGCAGACTGTCACTTCTGGTATCTGCCTTGTAGCTGCTGCTGTCCCATTTTCTAGTTTGCTTTTCCTAAAATACTATAGAGTTAGAAATCAAGTAATCAATTAGGTAGAAATTAATATGAAGTGTGCTGGGTTCAAAGCAACTCTATTTGAAGGCATTTATATTTGTATATCACTTCCTGGTTTATAAATAAATTGTGGAAAGCAGAGGCTAATAGAGAGCTGGTTCTAGACAGAGGAGGAATGACTATGCCAATATTTTTCAAAGTCCCAAGATTATTGAGGTCAGACTTGATCTTAGTGAACTGAGTTACCCTGGTATACGTGTGTGACTTGATCACTCACTCAGGGAATGCTCTTGGCTGGGGTGAGAATGTCAAGCCTTCCAAGGCTGGCTTGAACACTCTCTAATGCTGTGGTGGGTACTGGGCCAGGAAGGAAGATGGTAGGGTGTGGGGCAAGTACAAGTCAGAAGAAAAGGCTCTAGGGAGGGCCGCTAGATTATGACTTAAGTCGATACAGGGAGAGGCCCAATCCAATCCTCTCCTTAGAGGAATGGAGACCCAGTAGGGGCCATCTCACAACTTCAGAGAGCAGAAAAGAGAATAAGAGGACCAGCTGGGCCACACAGCAGCCACCTGTGCCAGATGATGTGTCTAAGAGGACACTGGCAATGGCAGGCACAGGGTTCATGGAATGTGGCCTGCAGAAATAAGATAGCGGAAGGGATCAGCTATCTGAAACACAGGGTTGTGGTCTGAGGGAAAGGGCATATGTCAATGACATTAACATCCTTAAGAACCATGGGAGGAGGTGACTGGACTTGGCATACTCTGCCCACGACCTTCAGCCTAATAGTGGGACTGAGAAGCCTGACTTTCAGAGGCTTGAGGCTGCCAGAGTGATTTCCAAATCTACCCACCAGGGAGGAAAAAGCTTCTTGTGGATGTATCTCAAGGAGGAGTCTTATCAGCTTTGGGCAAGGTGGGCAGGGTTCAGAGGGCTGGGAACTTTTTGCAAATAGCTAGGAGGGGACAGGACTGGGTATACATGCTAATACCAAGGGTTGTGTGGTTACCTGGTGAATCAAGACCAGACAAGGACCTTTGGGAATCCAATGATCTGAAGCTTCCCTTCTGAGGGGCAGGACCAGGCAAAGCATATCAAATCTGGGTTTTCAGAGATAGGGGTGAGTTGGAAAGTGGCCTTAGGCCATAAACACTTCCACTTTGGAGAAAATACCTCATTCCAATGACCTTGAAAGGAGTTCTTCCTATGCACAACCCATTTGTGGGTAAAATAGATTTATTGGTTTTTAAGTTATTATATAAATATGTTCATAATGTTGGGGACAGTGGCACATGCCTGTAATCCCAGTGATTTAGGAGGCAGAGATACGAAGATTGCGAGTTTGAGGCCAGAGGAAATGTGTAATTTAAGGAGATATTGTCTCAAGACAGAAAATGAAAAATGGGCTGGGAGTGTAGCTCAGTGGTAGGGGCTTGCAAAGTATGTGTGAAGCCCTTTGTTCAGCCCCCAAATACTGAACAAAAATATTCATAATAAAGCATTCAGGAAATACTGAAAGGTAAAGAAAAATAACCCCATAGGTCAGGGATATCATCTCAAATAAATTTTGATGAATTTCCTTCCAGGCTTTTCTCTATGTGTATATTCAATATAAGTATATAAACATGCATTTTAAATGAAATAATAGTATGAAACTGGTAACCTGCTTCTTCTAGTTGATACTATATTTTAGATAACTTTCTGCAATAATAAATATATTTCTATGTTATCATCTTTGGTGGCTGGATAGGGTTCTATTGCCTGATATTTCTTATTTTAGCTAGTCACCTAATTGTTAATATTATACCATTTAAAAATAATAATAAATTTGTTTCTTCTTGACTTTTATTAGCTTATATTCATTATACAAAATAGTGGGTTTATTTATGACATTTTCTTAAATGTAAATCATGTACTTTGGTCTTATTTACTCCTTATTACTCTCTTCTTTCTCCTCCTCTCCCATACCACTGGTCTCCTTCCTCTTCCCAAATAGTGCTCCTTTTACTTTCATGATTATTATTTTTTAAATTCTAAATTCCACATATGAGAGAAAACATGCAGTTCTTGACTTTTTAAGTTTAGTTCACTTAACACAGTGATCCCCAGTTTCATCTGTTTTTCTGCAAATTACATAATTTCATTGTTTTTAATAGCTGAATAACATTCCATTGTGTATATATATGACATTTTCTTTACCCATTCATCAGCTGATGAATATTAGGCTGATTGTTTAACTTGGGCATTGTGTATAGTGCTGCAATAAAACATGGATGCTCAGGTATCTCTTTTGCTGACTTAGATTCCTTAGATTTCTTCAGATAAATATCAAGGAGTGGTATAGCTAGATCATACAGTAGTTCTATTTTTTTTGGGGGGGGGAACTCCATACTGATTTCCATAGTGTCTGTACCAATTTATAGTCCCATCAAAATTGTATAAGGGTTCCTTTTTTTCCACATTCTCACCAGCACTTGTTATTTTCTTGATGCTAGCCATTCCAACTGGGGTGAGATGTAATCTCAACACAATTTTGATTTGCATTTCCCTGATGGCTAGGGATGTTGAACATTTTTTCATATATTTATTGGTCATTTGTACTTCGTTTGAGAACTCCTTGTTCAATTTACTTGTTTATTTGTTAATTGGATTATTTGATGAGGTTTTTTTTGTTTTTAGTTTTCATTGTTTGAGTTTTTAATATATTCTGGATATTAATGTTGTTAGATATTCTAACAGATTGAAAACAGATTGAAAACCCTATAAGGATCACTATGAGTTGGGCATGACTCACGGCACCTAACAGCAACAACAACAATTATACTATAAAGACATATAACACAAAATAGCATGGTACTGGCACAAGAACAAACATGTAGACCAATTAAATAGAATATAGAATCCAGAAATAAATCAACACAGCCTCAGCCATATGACTTTCAGCAAAGGTGTCAAACACATACAGTATATTGGAGCACTATGTTGAATAAGAGTGGAGGGAGTGGACACTCTTATCTTATTCCTGATATTAGAGGAAATACTTTCATTTTTCTACACTTAGTATAATATTGGTTATAGGTTTATGATATATAGCATGTTGAGGTATGCTTCTTCTATTCCTAGATTCTTTTGGACTTTTATCATGAAGGGATGTGGAGCTCTGTTAAAGATCTCTTCTGCATCTATTAAGAAGATCATGTGATTTCTGTCCCCGAGTCTACTTATGTACTATGTTATATTTATTCTAAAGATTTTCTCCCACTCTGTAGGCTATCTCTTTACTCTATTAATTGCTTCCTTTGCTGTGCAGAAACATTTCAATTTCATGCAATCCCATTTGTCAGTTCTTGCTATTGTTTCCTGGGCTATTAGATTCCTATCAGAAAATCCTTGCTATGTCTTGAAGTGTTGTCTCTGTGTTTTCCTCCAACAGTTTCAAAGTTTTAGGTCTTATATTGTCTTTGATCCATTTGGAACTGATTTTTGTACAAGGGGAAAAATAGGAATGTAGTTTCACTCTTTTACATGTGGATATCCAATTGTTCAAGCATCATTTCATAAAGAGGCTGTCTTTTCTCCAACATACTGTATGTGTTTGACACCTTTGCTGAAAGTCAGATGGCTGAGGCTGTGTTGATTTATTTCTGGATTCTATATTCTATTTAATTGGTCTACATGTTTGTGCCAGTACCATGCTATTTTTTGTTATATGTCTTTATAGTATAATTGTTGTTGTTGTTGTTAGGTGCCGTGAATCATGCCCAACTCATAGTGACCTTTATAGGGTTTTCAATGGCAGATTGTTTCGGGATTGCCTTGGGAGTGGGTTGCCACATCCTTCTCCCAATAGTATAATTAGAAATCAGATATTGTGATATCTCCAGCATTGCTCTTTTTGCTCAGGATTTCTTTGGCTATTTGGGTCTTTTGTGCCTCCATGTGAATTTCTATTCCTGTGAAGGCTGTCATTAGAATTGCTTTCAGTAATATAGCTACTTTATTAATTCTGTTTATCCATGAACATGGGATAGCTTTTCATCTTCTAATGTCTTCTTCAATTTATTTTAGTGTTTTAAAGTTTTAATTGAAGAAGTCTTTTACCACTTTGGGTAGGTTTATTCCTAGGTAGTTTTATTGAGGCTATTGTGAATGAGATTGTTTTCCTGATTTTTTGAACGTGTTCATTATTCATATGTAGAAAAGCTACTAATTTTTGTATGTTGATTTTATATGCTGCTATTTTGCTGAAAGTGTTTATCAGATCTAAGAGTTTTCTGGTAGAGACTGTAGGGTGTTTTAAGTATGTTACTAGGTGCCAGTAAGTCGGGTCTTACTCCTAGTGACCCTGTGTATAACAGATGAAACACTACCTAACACTGTGCCATGCCCTGCACTATTGTCAGTGCTTTTCTGCCATTCATAGAGTTTTCAATGACTGGTTGTTTTTGGAAGTGGGTTGCCAGGTCCTTCTCCCAAGACTATAGTACCCAATATTCCCAGGTGGTGTTTTATCTAAGTACTAATCAGGCATGACCTTCCTTAGCTTCTGAGATCTGATGAGATAGGACACCAGTAGGCTATGGCTGCAGGCCTTTTAAGTATAGTATAATATAATCTGCAAATAGTGATAAATTGACTTCCTCCTTTCTTATTTGTATCCTTTTTATTATTTCTCTTTCTTTATTGCTTTGCCTAAGATTTTAAGCACTATGTTGAATAAGAGTGGAGGGAATGAACACTCTTATCTTATTCCTGATGTTAGAGGAAATACTTTCATTTTTCTACACTTAGTATAATATTGGTTATAGGTTTATGATATATAGCATGTTGAGGTATGCTTCTTCTATTCCTAGATTCTTTTGGACTTTTATCATGAAGGGATGTGGAGCTCTGTTAAAGATCTCTTCTGCATCTATTGAGAAGATCATGTGATTTCTGTCCCTGAGTCTATTTATGTACTGTGTTATATTTATTGATTTGTATATGTTGAATCATTCCTGCATCCCTGGAATGAAACCAGCTTGATCAAAATGTATGAATGTGTGATCTTTTTAATGTGGTTGTTATCTTTTTAATGTGTTGTCAAATTCACTTTGTATTTTATTAAGTTTTTTTTAGACAAGGTCTCATTGTGTATCTTATGCTGGTTTGGAACTTGCTATATAGACCCTGCTGGCCTCAAACTTGCATTAATACTCCTACCTCAGCCTCCCAAGTCCTGGAATTACAGGCATATGCCACATCAGCAACCCCTCCTTTTTTTTTTTTTTTTGAGAATATTTGTGTCTATGTTTATCAGGGAAATTGGTTTAAAGTTTTTTTTCTTTTTTCAGTTTTATCCTTGTCTGATTTTGACATCAGGGTAATAATGGCTTGAAGTGTTTGTAGAACACTTGGTTTGTAGAATGAGTGTGGTAGTATTTCTTCTGTTTCTATTTTATGGACTAGTTTGATGAGCATTGGTGTTAGTTTTTCTTTAAAGGTTTGATAGAATTCAGCAGTGAATCTGTCTATTCCTGGACTTTTCTCTGTTGGGATATTCTCTATTATTGCTTTAATATCATTGTGCATTATCTGTCTGACTGTTGTTGGTAGGTGCCATCAAGTCTGATGTGACTCATAGTGACCCCATGTACAACAGAATGAAACACTCTTTTACAATGTGCCATCCCTGGCACTATGTCAGTGCATCTCTTCTATTCATAGAGTTTTCAATGGCTGATTGTTTCAGGATTGTTTTGGGAGTGGATGCCAGATCCTTCTCCTATTTTTGCAGTGCTAGGAATAGAACCCCGGGCCTCAGAGCACACAGAATAATCACTCTACCTATTGAGCTAAACCCCAGCTCAACCTAAACCCCAGTTTAGGTTGTCTGTATCCTCTTGTTTTAATTTTGGTAGATCATATGTATCTAGAAGTTTATCCATTTTCTTCTAGATTTTCCAATATATTGGAATATGAGTTTTCAAGCTATTCCCTAAAAATCCTCTGGATTTCATTGGTATTTGTTGTACTGTCCCCCCACCCCACCTTTCATCTCTAATTTTATTAATTTGGGTCTTCTCTCTTTCTTTTGGTTAGTTTGGCTGAGGGTTTGTCAATCTTGTTTATCTTTTCAGAGTCAGTTCTTTGTTTCATTGATTCTTTTATTCTCCATTTCATTAAGTTCCATTCTGATCTTTATTATTTTTTTATAATTACTAATTTTGGGTTTGGCTTGTTCTTGTTTTTCTAAGAACTTGCGATCCATCATTAAAGTTTTTTTTTCTCTCTCTGGTTTTTAATGTAGGCACTCATAGGTATAAACTTTCTTTTTAGACTTGCCTTTGCTGTATTCCAAAGTTTCTGGTAAGTTGTGTTTTTCTTTTCATTTGATGCTAGGAATTTTTATATACCCTCACCAATTTCTGCAATGATCCACTGATCATTCAAGAGTGTATTGTTCAATGTCCATGTATTTGTTTGTTTGGGGTTTAGGGTTTTGTTTGCTTGTTTTTTCTTTTTTCTTTTTTTTTTGTGTGTGGTAGTAGGAGTTGAACCTAGAGCCTGTGCTTGCATGCTTTGCAGGTGCTAGACCACTGAGCTACACGCCCAGCCCAATTTTTTTTTTCTTTTTTTCTTTTCTTTTTTTTTTTTTTTGAGACAGGGTCTCACTAAATTATACAGACTGCCTCTGGTCTTGAACTTGTGATCCTTCTGTCTCTGCCTCCTGAGCCACTGGGATCACAGACATGCACCACTGTGCCCAGCTGGGGTTTTTGGTTTTTTGAGACAGGGTTGAACCTCCTGTCGCAGCCTCCTAAGTGCTGGGATCACAGATGTGCGGCACAAGGCCCGGCTTCAATGCCCATGTGTTTTTATAGTCTATAGTTTCTCTTACTGTTGATTTCTAGTTTTACTCCATTATGATCTGATAAGATACAAGGAATTTTTTTTTTTTTGTATTTGGCAAGACTTGCTTTGTGGCATAAAATACGATCCATTTTGGAGAGAAGAGTTTATTCTGTAGTTGTTGGATGGAATATTCTGTAGATGTCTTTTAAGTCCATTTGATCTATGTTGTTGTTGTTAGGTGCTGTCAAGTTGGTATCTGACTCATAGTGACCCTCACAGGGTTTTCAATGGCTGACTGTTTCGGGATTGCCTTGGGAGTGGATTGCCAGGTCTTTCTCCCATTTTTTGCTGTGCTGGGAATTGAACTCAGGACCTCAGAGACTGCAGAGTAGTGCTTTACCAACTGAGCTAAATCCCAGCCCATTTGATCTATGGTGAAGCTTAACTCTGAAGTTTCTTTGTTGTGTTGAGTCTGGATGATCGATTTATTGATATCAGTGGAATATTAAAATTATCCACTATATTATATCTTCAGTTATTGGTTCCTTTATGTCCAGTAGTGTTTGCTTTATGAAATGGATTGCACCAATCTTCAGTGAATATATATTAATAATCATCATACCATCTTAATGGAGTGTTTCCTTTATTAATATGTAGTGAGTAGCCTTCTTATCTCTTCTAATTCTAGCTGGAAGTTTACTTTTTTCAGATATGATATAGCCACTTATACTTGCTTTTGGTTTCCACTCCTTGTTATGTCATTTTTCATCTTTTTATTTCAATGTGTTTCTTTCAGTCTGTGTGTGTCTTTGCCTGGAGTCTGTTTTTTAATCCAATAATCTAGTTTAAGTCTTTTAAATAGAGATAAAAGACCATTTTCATTGGGATTATAATTGAGAGGTATATGTTGACTCCTGTAATTTTTTTTGGTTGTTTTCCTTCTTGGATCAAATTCTGTTGTTTTCTTTCTCCCTTATTCATCTATGGATTTGCTGGTTTACTGAGTTGGACATGTTTGTTTCTTTTCTATTTATCTT
>VMDO01031301.1:0-20262 GCA_007922755.1 Pedetes capensis
AAGCCAGTGAGCTCAATAGTATATTCCAAGTGTGTTTCATGTATCTATTTCCTGTCCAAGATACTGTAGGAAAGTATATGTTACAGTAGACAGAATTATTTATTCTTCCTCTAGGGTAGGAAGGAGAAATTGCTCCATTTTTTTCTTTCTATTGAGGCATACTAACCTAACATAGAAGAAAATAGAGAATTTTAGAAATGCTTATATGTGCTTATAAACATCTAGAAATGTTTATATTTGCAATCAGATAAAATTCCATTTGCCTTCTTGTAATATAAATGAGACAGGCAAAATTCCTTCACAAACACAAGAAAAAAAAAAAAATCAAAAGAGTGCTCCAACCAAACAGAATCTGTTAAAGAAGAGAAGGCTAAGGATGGTGGTGGGGTGTGGACAGGGCGTGGTGAAGAAGAAATCACAGCAAAGAATTCAGGGAAAGGAGGAGGGAAGAAAAAGGAAGACACACGTAGAAATATATATCCACAGCCCCTGACAGACTGAGGGGGAGAAATACCGTCAGAAGGAAGGAGAGCAAGATGTCTCCGGAGGAAAACAATGTTCTCCTGGCCCCGACGTGGTCTTGCTGTAAAACCCACTGACGGCCGGGATGTGTTTGTGCGGCCATAGGTAGAACTGAGACTGTGGCTTTGGGGGCATGCCCTCTGAGCAGGGTGAAACTGACCTGGGATAACGTGGCCTCTTTGCCAAGGGTTCTGCAGCCTTGCTCTGGCAGTTCCCAATCTACCTTGGGAGGTTGGATGAATAACAACAGCTTTCGTGGAATAGGGTTCACCGTGCACACAGCCAACCAAGAAGCCTTCCTGGGGCAGGCTGGGGGACAAGAGCAGGGCAGGACTGGGACAGAGGGAGCCAGTGGGGATGGACGCGGGAGGGGTGGGGAGGCACACGGGTACATGGGTACTGTGCTTTTCCTCCCACAGTTTCTGCTCATGCTCAAAAGCTGTGTGTGTGTGTGTGTGTGTGTGTGTGTGTGTGTGTGTGTGCATACACATTTGGAAACCAGTTAGTACACACACATATATAAATATGAACAACCCAAATCTGCATTTTGATTACGATGGGATACTTTTAAGACTCTATCTAGCTTGTCATGGGCGTGGGCATTCATTGTAATTGACCTGAAACCACATTTATTCTAGTTCATATCTTTATTTACAAATGGAGTCCTACATTCTGGTCACAGCTCTATCACCTCCTTGGCTACGAGGGATACTGATCAAGTTCTTTATTGGTTTTCGGTCATAAACTGAAAGGCTCTAACTAGAAGATGGTTGAGATTTTTGTCCAACGATTAGAATGAATTTTTTGTTTAAATCAAAATTTAGGGAAAAAATTCCTGAAAAATATAAGCCAGAAGAAAAAGTATTCTGATTAGAATATAGTTAACAATGTGTTATAAATTAAGGGTGAAGCAAACAATTTAAAAACTTATGAGATTTAACCTGAACATCTCTGATTCTCTAATACTGAATCAGTCATTTGCCACTAAAAATGATATGAACTAAGGTCTGATCAGCATTAAAATTTCACTGCCTTGATTTAACTGTTTAAAAATTTGTGACTTGGTGTTAATCAAACCCATCATAAAATCATCTTTGGCAGAGTCTTGGCTTTGCTAAAAGTTAGACTTTTTAAAGTCAAAATTATGGCATATAGTCCTGAAGCGACTCCATGAACAAGGAAATAAAGGGAAGAAAGCAATTACCCCAAGTCTCAAGAGTTCCGTCCCTTCGTCTTTCATTTTCACTAGAAATCACTGGGTTCTGATTTGAGAGTCCCTGCTCACAAATAAAGGGGGAAAGGCTGTGGGTGGCGGGGTGGCTAGCTGGGGAGGATCCATTGTCATCTGTTAGTGGAATCCACCCTTTCAGATGACAAAGACAACAACCAAATCTTTAGATGGTTTATTTGATCTGCGTGAAAGGGTGGCAGTGGGATTTCTGGCACTCGACTAAGCGGAAGCAGTATTTTGGGCTGGAGAGACTTCTCCTGAGTTCTCTCAGGGAGCCTTCGAGAAGGCCATCTGGACCGAACAGTATTTCTTTTGTAAATCCCTGAATTTGGAAACAGAAAGGAAAGGTGTGCACGCTGTAATCAGATGCCTCTGGAAATAGATTGCTTTCAATGTTTGGGAGGAGGGGATATGTGACAGTTTGCAATTTTCTAGGGGAATAGACAGGAGGAAAACAGCTCTTACTTTCTGTTTTCTTTTACTAAAAGAAAAGTTCTCAATTTATATTCCAGCACAGATATGCTTATTCACGTTAATTCATTAATCCGCACTATCCTCTGGCGGGTGAAATTAGAATGTTTCAGTTATGTGCGAAATTTACAGTTGCCTTGGCAGGTAGTGACCTTGTTTTTGACCTTTATAATTGTTAACTGAACCTAGATTTTTAAGATGAAGTTTCCCCCTTCCTTGGTGTTTAGCCAGCTTGTGAAGCTGTAATGAATGAAAAAACCTTGAAAAAGTTAAACAAAATCCTTTCAAACTCAAATAAAGCACTCACAGCAATGACATGAGTAAAACAGAATGCCTGGAAAACAGAAAATGAAGCAAAGCCACGTTTGTCGCCAGACGCTGCAGAAACGGGCACATTCTAACAAAGTACCTTCGAAAATCTATCACGTGGAATACTTTCTTTGCTATTCCTTCACAATTTTTCTGTTATAGTCTACGTTTGGAAAGAAGTGGCAATTCTTATATTAAAATTCCCTGTGATTACTTGTCACTTTTAGAAAGCAATGGACTGTTACCTTTAGATGTCATTTTTGCCTAGTAAGTGGTGGAGAAGAAAAAGAAAAAAATTAGCACTAAACTCGTAATACAGATGTGAGAAAAACACAGTATCAAACCTACTTGAGTGAATATATCCCAGGGGTGCCAAAAAATATATACACATTTTAAGAGATGTTTTCTATGTATTACTTTTTGAAGCTGAATTGAATTACCATCATTTTGAGAACCTCTTGTAATTGCAGAAGTCAAATGTGACTTGTGTTCATCTTTAGTTATGTATGGTATGTTATTACCATTTTAATACTGAAAATGTATATATATATATTTTTGCCACTTTCTCTATATAGTATGTATATATGTATTTATATACGTATTTACTTCTATATGTATTTTCTATTGATATCAATATTAAATTTTTACTTGAGAAGTTTCCACTTTAATTATCCAGTTTTCACACTACATAAAATTCTTAGTTGACCAAAAAACTGTTAAAGTCCTTTTTATTCAGTAAGCCAATCCTAAATCCAATTCTAAATGAAGAATTTTCGAAACATTGGACTCACTATTATTATGAAAAAAGATACAAGTTGGAATTAACTTTTAAGAAGAATCTTTTATAAATTTAAAACAAATTCCATGGAAGTGATTTATCTTGGCTAAAGTACCTTACTAAATAAATCTGAAGCTAAAATAATTAATGACATACAGATTGTATCTAAAAATATATTTTTCTGGAAAGGTGGGAGAATCAGTTTGATTAATACTATGGATGGATACCTCACAACTGATGTCAGCTAAGCTAAAAATATTTTAGTTTCTGGGAATTAAAATAGAAGCATAGATCACATGGACTGTTTATACTTTTTTCTGACAGATTTTAATAAGAGAGGATAACCTGTAATCCCTAATATCAGTCTATTGCCCTCATTCTTATTAGTGGGAGTGCTGTGCCAGGCAAAATTCTTTAGCCTGAAAACAGCTTCTGAATTTCCTGAAAAAACACAGCCACAAGTATCTGCCAAATAGTAACAGATTGTATGAACTGATTATTATTATTTTTCTAATGTAAAAGGCACCAAGGGCATCAAACTTTATTTCTATAGAACTTCTAGTCAAGATAAAACAAATTCTGTGCAATCAGGGACTGAACCCCAATAACTTATCTGTACATGATCTAAGTAATTCCACAAAATTTGTTATTTGAAGAGGACAGGAAGAAAAAGTAGGATTTTTGTTTTTGGATAATAATAATAATTATTATTACTACAGAAAACACAAACAATTGACCTAGTTATCCACTATGAACTTGCGCTATGCCTTCGGGCTTTGAGCAGAATATACCATAAGAAGGGAACCGGAAGAAGCAGAGAAAACTGAAGAGACATAATTGTACCATCTTGTTTTCTAGCTAAAAACATTACTTGAAAAAATCTTCATTAGAGGGCGGAAACAAGGTCTCTTAGAAATTCATGAGTGGCTCACCAGGACACGAATCATCAGCTTCTCATTCTCAAGAGTCACCCGTGCTTTGGACAAAGTATCTGAGGGTTCATGTTTTCACCAGTGGCTCACATTCGAAATAAAACAGATTAGATGTTTGTTGGAAGTGAGACTTCCTACAACTGAGCCACCTATTTATACAAAATCTCTGCAAACATAACCCACACTACTTAAACCCTGAGAACCTCTCAAGACCCAGAGTCGCCTACCTCAAGTCCCAATTTTTGTGACCAGCCAGTTTACAGGCAGAGTGAAAGAAACATGCTCACTGGATAAAATAACCATATGTCCCTACTGGAGGCCCCATTACTTGAATCATTTCAACCTTGCTGGACAAAGCCCCAGCAAAATTTGCTGTCAGAAACAAACCTCCGAGAATCAGGCAGGCAAGAAATGACCTAATAGGTAGCCTGTCCTCTGCTCCAGTTTCTATGGCTCTGTGTTAAGGAAAGCCACCCCACCACATTGCTGTGAAAGCTTATGTCCCAACAAGAGAGCATTTCTTATTTTTCAAAAAAGGGAGGGGGAGTGCTCAGAATTTATCATTTAGGTTGTCATCAGGGGCAATTTCCCCTGGAAACGATATTTTCAAGATCGAGTGGGAAAGAGTCATTTTCCTCACTGAGGGCTTAAATGCCAGGAAAAGCATATTTCTGGCTTCACTTTTGTTTGCTGGCTAGTGAAATTTCCGGTAACTTCTCCCCTACACTGGCTGCTTACAATGCCAACCTGGAACTCAGTTTGGATGGTTCAGGGAGGCAGCGCTAGCCCGTGCTGGCGTTCTGCTTGGTCTGTTGTCTTAGCGGAACACATGCTGCCTCAGTTTCCTTTTTCGGTAGGAAGTGTTTATCACACACACACCCTCAGCTGGCACAAGGCACACAGCAGAAGGGGAGAGCATTTAGAGGGTGTGTGCACAGGCAGGTATGTGAGAGAGGGGAGTGGATCGGGCTGGCTGCATGTACAAAGGGAATCCCCTAGCTCTTCTCTGTAGGCAGCCATGTTTATTCATGGAGGGCTCCTGGTCTGGGGGTTAAGATATAGAAATGGACATAAAACACAATGTCAAAAGCACTTTTGTAGGAAATGCATTGTTTTTCTTAGGGCCACTGTTGACGTGAAATGAAAGGGTGCTATTTATCACCAAATTATTATATGTCCAGGTTGAATGTTAATATATTCTGCCTTTGGATATTAAATGTGGGTTTGTACCAAGATGAGCCTCTGTGTGTGTGCGTGTGTGTGTGTGTGTGTGTGTGTGTGTGTGTGTGTAAGCACGCATGCCTGGTCAGGACTGAAGGCAGACATCCATTGGGAATGACCCATTTAATATTGTTACCCACTTTTGCAAGGCCTGGGATTTTCAGGTGTCCTTGCTGTCAGTGAAAGTGCAAGGGACATTTCTCGCATGAATGTCCCCTGTCCACCACTGAGAACTAGTTGTTTCTTCTTCTTCTTCTTCTTCTTCTTCTTTTTTTTTTAAATTTCTTTTTAAACAAGAGAGACTGTTTAACATTTAGAATCTTAATAATTTTTTCATGTCTTTCTCTCCTAAGTAAATTTGCATCGGAGGCATGAGCACTTCATTCGTTATGGAAGTCACCAGGCTGAGTTGAGAGATTACCTCTAGGACAGATTCATAAAGACAACTTTCCCTCCTATTCTCTTACAAAGAGGCAAACGGCATTATTGCAAATAACCTTTAAGATAATTAACTGACAATGCAGCAACTAGCATAAAATCTTCCTTCAGGCGACACCTAATTTAAGTGTTACTGGCACAAAGTGGAGACAGATTGTGCATTACCACTGCAATATTTACATAGCAGAAACCCACAGAGCAAGAACCACGAGGCTCAATGATGCACTAAATTAGGAACAACCATACTCCAGTGTTAATTTGCTTTCCATTCTATCCAAATCTCAGGTCCAGAAACCGGCACAAACACATATACAACCTCCCACTCTCAAATGACTAAATCAGAGGAGATTTTTGTATTTCTTTTCCCCCCTCAAGTTAAAATAACTTCAAATTTATTTCTTTTCTTCACAAGAACCATTTGGTCAAACTGTGTTTATTTCATTACAACTTGCTCTCACTTTGATCTACAATTATTTTTATAAGAATGCTGCACTGAAGTCTACGGAAGAGAAACTCAACAGATTTCTATTTTCTCTAAGGCTGCCAATATATTTAATGAAAAGAATAAAATGAGAGACTTGAGAGCCAGTGAGTGAGATATTTAGGGACCAGGAAGGGGCAACACTATCTTTAGTGATGTTTTCATTGATGAATCTTGTTTCCGCCCTGCCCTTCCCATCTCAAATTCACCACAAAATTCAATGAGTTTTCATCAAGCCAATTCCAACAATACATACTTTTTTCATTTCTCCCCACAGGATTTTAAACACCAGTTTTACCCGAGGCATTGACAAAACATTTACCTTTCCTAATTGCTGATGCTCTTTAAAGGCAGCAATCAGTTCTTCAGCCCACTGAATTTTCTCTGGGGAGGGAGTAAACTGCTCCTGGACCACAGTGATTTGGTTAGGGTGGATCACCTGCTTACCTACAAAGACAGTAACCACACCAGAACCTTAAACAACAGACAGATGGGCAAATAACGCGTACCCAGCGCAAGACCTTCCTGACAGCCTCCCAGACTGTAGGCTAAATAACTTACAACTTTTTTGAAGAACAAAACCAAACCAAACAAAACCTGTGATGAGGCAGGCTGTTCCAGAGTACCACATAAGAACAAATACAACAATGGAAGTAATTGTGTTTCCGATCCCATAGAAATGCCACCTCAGTGCAGATAATCTCTCACTTTTACTTACAGGTGGACTGAAGAGGCAGCTTGTTGAATAACTGCCTTTCTTGAGACTCTAAAGGATAACGTCTGTAAATTAGTGCGATTACTTTGAGTTAAAGTAGAATGAAATTTAACCAGAATTCTCTCAAATTTTATAAGTTGTCTTTGCTTATTTTATAGGATTATGCCACCTTCTATGATTTCTCCTAGAAGTGATATGTCAGTTTTATAAAACTTGCAAAGCAGGTGTTATGGCCCTATTAATATTAAACGCTATCTTACAATGACACATTTAATTTTCTTTCTTTAAGACAAACACCAGTCATTTCTAAAGTGTTTATTAAATGGAAACAGTGGACTGTAGTACAGTAATATAGAAAGCAGATTTCAACACTGTGGCCTCTAGATTATTCTACTGAAACTGTTTTAAATTAAAAAATTACAGAAATTTTCTCTATCCAAAAATATATCCAGATTTTTTTTCTTATAGAATGAAGATTAGCTATTTCCCCTTTTATAGCATCTTACACATCCCAGAAGAAATCTTAACTCTGTAGAAATATCTTAAAGAATATTTATAATTCTTTCTGAAATTTAAGGATTTTAAATAAAGACATCATAAAAAGTTAAAAGTCAAAAGATTCTATGAAATCATGCTGTTGTTAAAACAGTTTAATAATCGAGGAAGTGTGGAATCTAATCAGGTTATTAATAAAATGCAATGTAATTTAACATAATTATAACAATGAGATTGTATTTCATTACATGATAAAGTTATGGACATAATTTGTTTCCTTAAAAATGAATGTACACTTAATGGTCATTTGCTCTGCTAAATATATTTGTTGGTATATCAACTTGCTTTGCTTTTGAAATACCATAGTTGTTTTAACATTTAACCAGTACAAATTATATCCTGGTTGTTAAATGCCAATTCTTGTTACTGTCATTATTTTGTCAAATAGAAGAAAAAGAACAATATTTACGAAAAACCAAACCAAACTCCATTTCTTAGTGTTTCATAAAAAGGAGTTTAAGTGAATGGATAAAATAATATCTTGTTAGATACTGACTCTTTCTTTCAATCAGCCTGCTCTGTGGTCTTTCTCAGAATGTAATTTTTCCCATTTCTCTTAATAAACTCACTCCTTTTCCTACTTTAGAAAAATAAATAAAAATAAAAAATAAGATATCTTTTCTTCACCATGGCATAATTAAAACATCCTTACACTGCTATTTCATTTTTATCTGTTGACATATTAATAAAATATCGAAAACCTATAAAAATAAAGATGCCTTAAATGATTTGAAGAATAATTTCTAGAAATAAATGAGTTCTAACAAATGAGAGCAGTTTTGAACAGTAGGTACTGGGATTATATTTCAGTAATCTAATAGTTGTTATAGTATTATTAGTAAAAGGTGACAATTCTGGTGGTCATTTCCTACTAATGGTTAGCCCTGAATTTCATAATTTATGTGCATAGTTTATATTGATGTGTTCAAAAGGCAGATTTCATGGGAACTTCTTGGTACAGGTACTATAACTTGAGGGGCAAAGAGACTCCTTAGAATACGGTAAAATCTCTGACAGTCCTCAGGTAGCTGCCTATATGTTGGTACGGAGGCTAATTTTAAGATATTTGGTAAGCTTTAGAAATCTATGTACATTCTTACGTGAACTTTTCTTTCCCAGCAATGTATGTATTCCAACAACATTATAGCAGCCTTTAACACCAGGCAGGAATGAAGCAAATATTTTATCCAGAAGTGTTGTAATCGACAAGGTACTGAGAAGGTGCAAAATTGGCCGACATTAAAATTTATGACCATGAAATCCTTTTTACAGTACCACTTGATATATCTTGCTTTAAATCAATACCTGTCAAGTCTGTTAGGTAACTGTATGATGGTGTCATTTTTGTCTTCTACAAAAGATTGCAAAAAAGAAGAAAACCTATAGCGCTTCCTATTTATAATCTTTCTTCTCAGCAGGTAGCACTGGAGTAACTGCAATGACTAAGCAAGCTGGTAAAGCTTTATCCTAAGATTCAGTTTGGGTGTCTTTTTATTTAAAAAATCCTAAAGTTAACAGCTGCTTACACAGCCAATGCATTGATTTAAAGTCAATCAACATCGATCATGATTTCATGAAATAATCACTGCAGAAAAAGAAACCATAGCCTACTGTTTGGTGTATGACTAACTTTTAAAAAACGACAACCCATTTCAAAAATATACACATATGTATATAAATATAAACATAAATATAAATATAAATATAAAAAGGACAGAAAATCCTTATAGCCCAGACTTAGTCATCCTTATTGGTATTATGGATAAAATAATACTTTCATTGCATTTTAAACCTTTCAATCACTTGCTTTAGATAGGTATTTCAGAGCTGGGCACAGTGACTTCCTCTTGTTCCCTCCCTTCTTTTCTTCTTTCCTTTCCTTTCCTCCTTTCTTGTGCAAGGCCCAAGCTATGGCAATTAAATGCCAAATAATGAGTAGCAATAGGTCATGAGTGGGCTAAAAACCTTAGTAAAAGCATCCATTTAAAAAAAGTTAGCTCATATCTTTTGATTACCTTTTATTAGTATGTAGAAATATAATCGGGACAACAAAGACCTTGTCTCTAGAAATTGCCAAATGGCTATGGAGTGTGGCCCCCAGTTTATGGCCTGGTTCACTTGAATACACAACGGGCACTGTGCCCTTGGTTCCTCCCGTTCTCCCGCCTCCGTTTCTCTGTGATTTAATACTCCCTGTCATGGAGAAACAATAGTGCCAGGTCCATAAGTAACTCGTGCTGAGCTGGGCACGGTCTAGAAATTTAAACTGGGTTTGAAATAGCCTCTCTTCTACGATTGAATTGGGGAGCAATTTAAAGCAGCCCTGGATCCTGGAGAAACTCTCGAGCCCCCTTAGAAGCTCTGGTGCAAACATGAGTCCAGAGGAAGAGGAGGAAACCCAGGTTACCCCAAGGGCGGCTGGTGGAGGCCGGGGCTCTCTTTTCTATTGAATCCGTTCTCATTTCAGAACAACATCTGGCGGCCTGGCAGCCAATGCCACACATTCTAGGCCAACGACATCAGGCTCTATTAGATAGATTTCATGGAGTTTTTCTCCAACTTTTCCATTTGGGCCACGTCCTAACCAGTCACTGGAAAGATGCAGGGACAAGCACAGCCCCATGGGTGTGGCGGAGGGACGCCTTTCTTCCTCAGTCAGTGCTAAATGTAGGGAGGATTTGCTTGTGAACAGTTCTGGGAATTGAAAGATATTTCTGTACAAGTGATCAGATCTATTTATTTATTTAAAAATCAGGGTTTCATGTTTATTTTTAGCTTTTTAGGTTAAAAATACAAAAACAAATGTCAGACCTTTATTTAATTCTAACAGAAGTATAACATTGCTTTTTAAATCTCCCAGGTTTGTTTTGAGTTAAAGCATTTTAAGCATTTTCTATAAAGATATCTTTTATGTATTAGGGCATTTTTTGAGAATTTTCCTTCAGGAAACACTAACTAGATATAGTATCAAAAGAGTTATTAAAAAAAGGATAGCAGGATGTTTTGCCTCTTTCCCTTACTATTGGGTATATTTCTAGTATTAATATTCTTGAAGCTGTTAGCATGAGAACAAATAAGAATAAAAGAATGTGTGGTGTTTGTCCCTCCAGGGCGGCCTGCCTCTGTGTGTGTGTGTGTGCGTGTGTGCGCGCGCGCATGAGTGAGCACGCATGTGTGTAACTGCACGTTTTTAAGTCGGATCCTATTACAGTTTTTCAAAAAAGAGATTTCTGTTGCAAAAACACAATTTTCTGTTTCTCCCCAGATTTCGGGGATAGGCGTGACCGGCACACCGCCTGCCTGTATCCCAGACTGGACTGCAAGGGGCCCTGACCCCAGTGCCAGCTGGTGCCATAGGTGTTACCAGGTGCACAGACACTTACAGGAAATTGGGAAAGGAGGGAGGGCCTTGAAGTGGCAAAGAATAAAAACCTAGTTATCCATGAAAATCACATTACAGAAGAAATCACCAAATCTTCTCAGAAACAAATTACTATTTTGACAATTTTGGGAAAAATTTCTTCTACCTATCAAAATAACTTCTAATGGCCATTCACTCAAAGAAACTTTTTTAACAACCTTATATCCCTTCCCTTGGATGGCCCAAGACTATAATAAAACATTTAAGAGGACAGACAAAAAAAAAAAAGGTAAGAACTATAAAGAGAAAATAAATTCATGGTTGCGTTTTGATTTGCACAGCCAAAGAAAAATGTGTCAATTTGTCTGTCAGGTGATTATTCCTCGCAAGGCTTTTTCATGTTGCTGAGAGTGGGATAAATAAATGAGATATCTGCTGGGCGTGGTGGCACATGCCTGTAATCCTAGTGGCTTGGGAGGCGGAGGCAGGAGGATCGCAAGTTCAAGACCAGAGACAGTCTGCGTAACTTAGGGAGACCCTGTCTCAAAAAGTAAAACAAAATGGGCTGAGGGTGCAGCTCAGTGGTCCAGCACTTGCAGAGCATGCAAGCATGACGCCCTGGGTTCAAACCCCAGTACTGCAAAAAAATAAAAAATAAAAAATAAAAAATAAAAAAATAAATGAGATATCTGAAGACATTAGAGATGCAATTTCTGACTAGATCTCTGCTTTTCTGGATTGCTTGCTAACCTAGAAATGACCTTCTGAGCTATCATCAGGAACCATACCAGTGAAGCCCATGGCGGCTGCTTCTCTTGACTGTCTGAGAAGTCCGTCTTCGTCCCGGAAGTCAATGTACACCAGATCAATGGCTTGCAGGCCAAAGGCCTTTGCTATGACCACGATCTTTTGTTGGGCGTAGAGAATGTCCTGGGTGTCTTTAGTACTTGTTGCTCCTGAAAACGGGATGCGGACAGAAAAAGGAGGCGTTAACTTTGGAAACCAAACCCAGACATTGTATTGCAAAAACTTAGCTGGTGAAGACATCTATGTCTCCCTGGGAATTGCTTCCAGTGAAATAACCACTCAACTATGTAGGAAGAGAGGGATTTGGAGAGGCAGCGCTCAACCTCAGACGTGTGGATTTCACTGGCAGGGCATCTTTCCATCTAATCACTTCTACAGGCATCAAGGAAAGGCCCCTCCCTCCACTCAGGAAGTAGAACCAGGGTCACAGGGACTCCTGATTTCTTCCTTTCTGTCATCCCTTGGAAACTGTTCCTCCAAAGACAGCACCACAAAGAGTGGCCAGGAGACTGTGGGGCGTGGGGGGTGGGGGGGGGGTAGGCTTGCTTCTCACACTGAGAGCAGAATGGAATGTGCCGGGCTTGTCCCAGCTGTGCTGGGGTCTCAGTGCCCTGTCCTAACCGAGGTCCTGAGCCAAGCCCTTCAGCTCCAGGGTTTGGGTGGAGCACTCCGGGAAAGGGAAAGACGCCAGTTTTAAGAGAGGCAGACTGCGCCCGTAGGCCTGCTGTAGTCCACTGAATGGCTGGACACAAGGAAGTCTCCTGGGAAGTCTGGTATTAAAATAAAGTCCTTGCTCTCCTCCTGAAGGGAGGTGGGAGGTGTCAGTGTTTATACTCGGGCCGTGACACCCAGTGCTCAGGGAAAGTGTCTCCAGGTCACTGGGATGTGGTTCTGGAAGCGTTTTCGGCGGCACTGATCCTCAGAGTCTCCAGTTATATCAACACCCAGGCCAGGAGCTAAGTGCTCAAGGGACAGGGCACATGGGTGGAAACAAGCAGGGCTTCAGTAAATATTTACTAATAATGGCTCCAAAATGTATTTGAAGGTAAATTTAAGATCTTAAATAATACTTGCATCCTACATGTAATGTAGAAGACAATTCATGAAGGCCAATGAGAAAGAGCCTTACATTTGTTTTTCAGGCCCAGGGAGCCCTCGGACTGATGTGAAGGCAGAACATTTAAGCAACGGTGAGGCTGTTCATTCACATAATATGTTTACTAGGAGCAACAAAGAGTTTGTATATTCTTGAACACGCCTGAAGCTGCAACAGGGTTTTTATTCATTATTTGATAAATGAGCAGAAGTAATAAGGTAGTGTTCTGGAAGCAGGCAGGCAGGAGGAGCCCTAAATTACCAGGAAGTGGTGCCCATTCCATTGTCATAAAAAGCTATTATCATGGTTGGTAAATAGACATTATTATGTAAATGTCCATTTGTAAGGGGCAAAGAAAAAATTATATATACACATACGTACACACACACACACACACACACACACACACACAGAGGAAGAGAGAGGGAGGTCTCTGCCACCTATGCTGGCTCGAAAATCTTCTCCTCCAAAAACGACTGCGTCTAGAAAAAGACCCACTCGAGGCCCAATCTTCAGGGTCTCTTCACACACTGCCTGGAAAAGAATAGAACAGAACCCAGTATCACACAAACGTACTCGTGAGACAAGGAGCCCCCAGCCTCGCAGTAACACAAAGACCGGCTCCTGACACAGCTTGGCCGAAGCAGTGCTAGGCATGCAGCCCAAATTTAACCCTTCCCAAAGGCGTTTAATATCATCCAGATAAGTATCCTGCATACTTTTGTTTTGCCTAGAGAATTATATTAATATAGCTATTATCATATATTACTATAGTTATAACATTCGCATCGTAGGTCATCCAGCTTCTAGAGAAACTTTGAGTTAACTCATTTTGATTGGACTGAAAGTTATTTCTGTTTTTCCAAAATTTGTTTTTGCTGTAAGAGACTCAGATAATAAACATAAAACCACAGGAGAGAAGGAAAGAATTTTAAAATCAAAGCAATTGGATTATTTGCATTAGGATCAAGTAAATAGTCTCAGGATTAAAGACATATGATACAAAACCCACGACTTCAGAGGGAAAAATAAAAGTGCAACAAGTCATCCACAATGTGTTAATAAAGCAACTTTGACATTTCCAAGTGAAAGTAAAGATTAATAACATTTGCTGTAGACATAACTGTAAATCTCAAAAGGTAGAAACATAACCTGCTAATATATATGTGGGTGGGAAAGAAATGAACCAGTCAGGACACTTGATTAATTTCAGGCATTGTATCGGCTTCTAAGTACATTGTGGAATAAAATGGTGAAACAGCGCCTAAAACCAAGTCACTGGATGAATCTGGTTGCATCTAAGGGATGTGCTTTTGATTATATTCTGAGGGCTCCAGGGCAGGCTTAGAGGAGTTTGTGGTTATTTGTGTAAAGGAGTTGGTCACGAGGCAAGGCTTGAAACAGCCTCCAAACATTTGCACTCAGCTCCTCCTGCCCAATCCCACAGGTCCCCAAGCTTCCTCTCAGCGTTAGCTCGTACATTCTCTCCCTGGTGCAGGTCAACTACCTTTTCCCTTTGTTTTTAGTGATTTCTTTCTCCTGCCCTCTAGGGTGGAGGACATTAAAAGAAAAAAAAAAAATTCTCGAGAAGAGGGTACAGAGGGGGCTAGATTGCGGCTCACAGGTCAGGTGGAAAGAGGGGCGTACTTTGTAAAACAATATAAATGTCCACTGATAAAGGGGAATAAACAAACTAGATGAATCTGGTAAGGTGGGTCGTTTAATGTAATCAAACGATGGCTGAAAACACTTGGCTCAGCTAACGTTCCTAAATGTGTATTAGAAAATATTTTGATTGAATGTGGCAAATTGAATTAGTAGAGTACAAAGTATTCTTGCACATGAACTTATAAACACTAATCTTATCTGCTAGACATTATGGATAAAGCTGCAACGAAGAGGCCAGAAAATTTCCGAATGGAAAGGTGGTTGATAGAAAAAGAACAATTCAAAGTGAATTCATAAGGCTGATGAAATAAAATTTCCCTGTGCATTTAAGGTATAAATGTAATAATTCAAAGCATATATGTATGCAGTGATTATTTACTTAAAAGTATGACTGGGGATATGTAAACATGTTGTTTAAATGTTTAGGACTGGGAAGCTTTTCCTTTCTATTTAAGCAATTTCTTTGTTTTCGAAGATACTGACAACTTTGTTTTTGGATTATCAAAGGTAACAAATGAAGATAGGGGCTTACCTTGCTTATAAATATTTCCAAAAAAATATTTTCAGTAGATGTTAAAATTGAAAACAAAAGTTCTCTTTAGGTAATAAATAAAGGACTAACTTATGTAACCACGTTATGTATATGGTTTTCTTACCTTAAAATTGAGCAAACCCATTGCAGTTTCCACAAAGGGGATTAAATTCATTGGTTGTTCAAGTTTTCGGCCTTTTAAGTGGAATGAAAATTTTTCTGAAAACTGAAATCGAGTGTCATCAGTGATTAGTGAAAGAACAACAACAACAACAAAAGTGCAATCCCTAAAATGTAGACATAGAAGTAGTGGTTAAGTCTTTGACCTGAGGAAGTAATATCCCAGCCCCAGCCTCCTTCCTCCACACAAAAGAATAAAAAAAAAAAAGGAAAGAGCAAAGAAAAAAGGTAACAAAGTTCCCACCAAACGAAATAGTAAAACCCCAAGCATTATAATTTTTCCCCCCCAAAGGAGCAATTTGAAGTCTGGAAGTCGCACTGGAAGGAGAGATTCCCAGGTTTAAATGCTTCCCTTGAAAACATATTTCCTTGAGACCTCTCACCCTCTGTGTTCAATGCAGATGGTAGGCCCTTAAAACAATGCAGTCGCCTCTACCTGCCATTCTGTTTTTGTTCTCTGCCCAGCACTGCCATCAGGGAGGGTAACTGTTCAGCTGCCTTCTACGTGGAATCCACATTATTCGTGGAATCCACATTATTCGTTATAGCACCATTACCCTTTGTTCGGAAGGTTTTTCCTCATAATTTTTTTAGCTTACCTAGGAAGACCTTAAAAAGGAAGTTTAATTCTTTGAAGACCAAAGCTTGCCAATTTTTTCCATGAGACCAGTTCACAGCTAGCTCTGGGCTGCCAGTGGGGTAGCCCAAATTCCAAAATCTATCATCTGGAAACATACAAAAGCCCTTGCACAGATCCCCCCACCACAGCCCCCCCCTTTGAAAAGGGGGAAAAAAATCCCCACAATCTAAATTGTAAATCTATTGTGTCCATCTAGATCTAATAAGATGTGGGGAGATAAAAAAAAAGGAACACAGGTATGATAAAGATATTTTGGTAAATAAAGATGAAAACATATATCCATTTTAAATTTAAGGAATATTCAGCCATTAATGGATATCAAAGGAAAAGGGAATTTTAATCATCTCTCCATTCAGTCTCAGTTGGGTAAATCATATCTAAGAGATTTGCATAAATATAAACCATCAAAGACTTTTCATCTTCAAAGGGGGTTTCAAGACCCTATAAGCTTTGTACTGTAATCATCACAGGTCACCACCCTGCAGGAATAAGGCTGCTATGGCAACATAAAAAAACTAATGCTTAAGGCTTAGCATAATATTCTGACTAATAGAAAGGAAACTCATTTTAAAAGCTGGCAGCCTATTTACCAGAAGCGGGATTAGAGGTGTTATTTCCCCTTTTAGCTGCCCCCGCCTCGCCTGTGCACCCCCCCCCTTAAAAAAAATCTAATCACTGGGATCTTTAAAAAGCTTTTGAGCAATTTGCAGTAACTTTACAATTAGGCTAAAATAAATCACAGCTTTCAGTAATGAAGAATGATTCCCAGTTGCTCTCGGCCCCTCCCTTTTCAGACAGCAGCACCGTCACCTACTCAGTAACTTTCAAGAGAAGGAATAACTCAACCAAAACAGCCGGGGCAAACAGAAGGCTGCGGAGCAAAGGGACAAAACGTTCGGCAATCGACGCAGGGGGAAATAAAACGAAATTTCTGTCACAATGAAGCTAGAAAGTGGGTAGTGAAATATTACTGGTTTCGGTGTTCAATAGGTAGTAATAGATTTTTCTCTTCTCCTTAAGAAAAAGAAAATTTGCGGTTCTTGTACCATTCTTTGCGATTTGTTGTAACTGCAAAAATCGTAAACTTTACAGCTAGGTAAACCCTTTACAAGACATTCCGTGTCCTTAGTGAGCCAAATCTCTCCTGCCTTTTGTTTTTAAGCCAGCAGAGGCACTTAAAAATTAAATATGCTAGCCCCTCCTCCACCCCCCACCCCTTCTTTCTTAAAAAATTGCACTAAGTACTAACACAAAAGGTAACTAGTGGAGAAGTTTCAATTAATTTTTTCAAAAGGAGACGATTAAATGTTTCCGGCCTGGTAAAGTGTTCATTTCAGCGAGGTGGAGGGGACTGGGGTGGGGAGGGGGTGGCGAGGAGAAGAAGGGGGAAAAATTACAAAGAGATTGGGGAGGAGATGAAGTAGCAGGGCTCAGCAATTCTTTCAATTCCAGTGCACACCCAATAGTGTGTTGGAAGAATGCACACTGTTCGGGATTTGTGGGAGAATTGTCCCATGACAAAAGAGGCAGAGTTACGCTTGTTATAGTCCAATAAGCCGTGCCAGTCAAACAAGAACCCACACTCGTGACAAAAGGCGAGCAAGAGATTCTCACACAAAAGGAAACAAGTAAGCCCATCTTTCAGTTGTGCATCAGGCTCTGGGTCTTATGCTTTGCAGAAATACAGATGGGGAGGAAGAAAATAAACAGCCCCAAAGACTTCTGTTAACTGGAAGTCCCATTAAAATTTCAGCCTGTTCCTCCTGTCCCAGGACTTGAAACAGGGAACAGAGGCAGTTAGCTGAAGGCTGAGGGGATCCCCCCTCTTAAGGGCAGGACTGGTGATAAATAGGCATTAACGCTGAAACCAGAGGGAGGGGTGACTTCAGAGTCCATTTCCATCTACTTAAGGCATATCTGAATGGGGTCGGGGCCCTCAGGATAGTAACACCCTCCAACCTGTATCACCCACCGTCTGAGGGTAACCTTGGCCAGAACTCCAGTTTACTAAGTAAATACCGGTCCCTGACGACGGGTCTTCAAGAAGAATCCAACATGGAGCTGTCCAACAGAAATGGAATGGCCGAGTATATACCTTTAAACGCTCTCCTAGCTACATTGAAAGAGTCCAATGGAACAGGCAAAGTTCACATTCACATTCACATTGTGTATTCAACCCGAGGGGCTGGGATTTAGCTCAGTTGGTAGAGTGCTGCGCTGCAGTCTCTGAGGTCCCGAGTTCAATTCTCAGCACCACAAAAATGGGAGAAGGGCCTGGCAATCCACTCCCAAGGCAATCCCGAAACAGTCAGCCATTGAAAACCCTATGAGGGTCGCTATGAGTCAGATACCGACTCGACGGCACCTAACAACAACAACAATTTAACCCGATGGGTCCAAAAGATTGTCATTTCCACGTGCAATCCATAGCAAATTACTGAGATATTTCACATTTCTTTTCCTTGGGGGCACTATGTCTTTAAAATCAGGTGAGCTTTTTACATTTACAGCACATCTTAATTTGCTCTGGCCACGTCTGCAGTGGCCAGTGCCACGTGTGGCAGGTGGCCCCTGCTTTGGACAGTACAGATCCCGCACATCCAGATGTTTAACAAGGTGGGCAGTTTCACCAGGCACTACAATGACCCAGTGTGGTGCCGTGCCTGCATCCACAACCTTCCAGATAACAGCGGAGTGGGCTTTGGAGCCCCACCGCCCATCCGTTCCCACAACAAACGCACCCAGCCCTCACTTCTCACAGGCTCTGCCCTGGAGTGGCACAATGAAATGTTACTTTATTCAACAGAGACCTGCAGAATAATAGCAACTCCCCCAGAAAAGTCTAGCCTGCCCCTCCCCTGCCGTTTCACAATTAAAACAATCATAGTATAATTGGGCCCATTTCAAAAGTTTTCTTAAGTAATTTGACATGCCAACCACTTTACATTTCAGGCTTTTATTGGCTGAAAAGTCTGTCATGAAATGCAAACACACCTGTCAGTAATTTAAAAAGGACGCACTAGAGAACTGTGCAGGAAATAATATCTGCGCTAATTAAAACCACTAGTTAAAAGCTTCCTGTTTGTTCCTCTGGTTGCCCCAAGGAGTGACCTTTTCCTCCCCTTCTTCGGGCTCCTTTTTTTCCCTACGTGGCTAGTGCCCTCTCAGCTGCCTATGATGATTTCAAACGCGTCTCAGCAAGCGTCACTTACGTCACGGCTCTTCCAGGGGGCGGCCTTGCTTCCCGCCTGCTGGGTGGAAGCGGGATGAGGTGCCCAGGCAAGCTAGCTTTGGGGATCCCTGTGAGGGGGACTGAGGAGGCTGTTCTGACCGAACCCCAAGGCCCACCAGGAAGCAGAAGCCTCCATTCACAGAGGAGAGCTGCTCCACAGAATGTTCTGGGCCCGGCCAGGCTGTCTGCAGGGGAAGGAAGCAGTGGCTCAGGCTCCCTCCTCTTCTCCATGCTCTTCCTCTGGGCTCCCTACACACTCAGGCCCTCTCGCTGCTGCTCCTCAGCTGGCCCTGCGTCTTAAAGCCAAGCCCCGGCTACTCACCCACTGGATTTCTTCAGGTCCTTCCACTTTGGGTAACATCAGGCTGGAGGGAAGGACTTGGGACTGCAGGAGGGCCTGGAGGTCAGCCTCGGCCAGCCCGCTGGACACCGAGTTGACTCTCACGCACTTTTCAGTTGGGCCCAGGTCAAAGTCTTCGAGAGTTTTTACTATTCTCAACCGAGCTTCATTCTGCAAGGGTTGGTAAAATGTGTTAGGAAGGGGAATCTATATAGTCTATATAGTCTATAATCTATATAGTCTATAACAGCATTTGGGGGATTCAAAGTCTGAGCCTGATTATTAGATCTCCAAAACTTACATCCACCAAATAAATGGCATTTGAAATTGATCATCCAGTCTGACGGGGGAGGGATTCGTTTCTAGACTTCAGTCAAGATGGCGGAACACAGCTGGGATGCACCATCTTGCACATCAGGACAGTCCTAAATAGTAGTGCAATTTTTTTAAGTCTTAAGTCATTAGCACTGCTTTCCAATTAAGAAGGTAAAAGAATAGGCAATTATTCATTGATTGGGCATTAACTAACATCTAAGCATGGAAACACTGAGTGATTTAAAGTTGAGAAAGGTGTGCGTCAGGGCTGTATACTTTCACCCTATCTCTTCAATTTATACGCTGAGCAAATAATCCGAGAAGCTGGACTTTATGAGGAAGAACGCGGCATCAAGATTGGAGGAAGACTCATTAACAACCTGCGTTATGCAGATGACACCACTTTGCTTGCTGAAAATGAAGAGGATTTAAAACATT
>VMDO01031302.1:0-10711 GCA_007922755.1 Pedetes capensis
GGCACTATATCTGACAGTGTTTCTTTGCTATCCATAGGGTTTTCAATGGCTAGTTGTTTCGGGAGTGGCTCGCCAGGTCCTACTCCCTAGTCTGTCTTAGTCTGGAAGCTCAGCTGAAAACCTGTCCACCTTGGGTAACCTTGCTCATGTCTAAGGTTACAGTGGCAGAGCTCTCAGCCTCATCCCAACACGCAAGCCCCCACGGCAAACTGACAGACATGTGGGGGCTCTGATGGTAAAATAATTAATACGAGGATGCATATATAGCATAAGAAAAAGAGAAGAAGAACAGAAAGAGGGAAGAGAGTAAAACAAGGAAGGAAGCAAATAAAAATAAATAAATAAATAAATAAAAATAAATAAAAAATAAAAACCTCACGCATACACGCTCCCACCCACATATAAAATCGCTTATAGTCAGGTGTGGTGGTATACACCTGCATTCCCAGCAGCTTGAGGGCGAAGGCAGGAGGCTCGAAAGCCCAAGCTCACAGGCAGCCTGCGCAACTCAGAGAGACCCTGTGTCAAAAAGTAAAAATATGGGCTGGGGGCGCAGCGTGGCGGTCCAGCACCTACAAAGCAAATAGGCGCAAGACCCTGGTTTCATACCCCCATACAAAACAACAAAATCAAAAAACAACAAAAAAACCAAACCAAACCAAAACAAAACAAAAACCCCATGAAACAAACAAACAAACAAAAAAATCAAAACAAAAACAAAACAAAACCATGCATACACGCTCGCACACACTTATTAAACACTTCTAGTCAGGTGCGGTGGTGCATGCCTGCAATCCTAGCGGCTTGGGGGGCGGAGACAGGAGGACCACAAGCCCGAGATCAGAGGCAGTCTGTGCAACCCAGCAAGCCCCTGTCTCAGAAAGTAAAATATATGGGCTGGGGGCGCAGCACAGCTTTCCGCCCACTTGGGAGACCACTTGGGAGAACCAAATCCTCTTGTGGGTGGGATGATATTCAACCCCCCCAGAGAGAGTCTGTAGTAGGTCTGCCATGCACAGCAATTGCGCTAGAAACTGTTCTTATTGTGTCTAATTGTCCCGCAAGACTTTGCCCGAAAGGAGCACTCTGTCCGCCTGGTGCTCAGCCTCCTCCGCAGACCTCACCTTTCTCCACAGTGCGGTGGGATGACTTAGGATCCCCTCTGGTGTGTCTGGGGTCCAGGCATATGTGTGCCCGTATGTCTGTGGAGATTGTGTTTTGATATTAATTTCTTGCTATTTGCCACCAGATTGCTACACCGATATATTTAAGATTTTTGTTACAGCTTAAGGTACCATTTTCAATATTAATAATAATAATAATAGAATGCTAGCTGAAAACCCTATAAATATCAGAGAAGCACTGACATAGTGCCAGCCATAGCACAGTGTCAGGGAGTGTTTCCATTCTGTTGTACATAAGGTCTATATGAGTCAGAGCTGACTTGAGGGCATCTAACAATAGCCATGTAACCTTGAACTAATTACCATATCTTCAACTAGTGAGCCATGTGAATTTTTCTAAAACTGATATATATATATATATATATATATATATATATATATATATATATCTCCTATTACTAACAAGATATTAGATCAGAACTTCTAATAAATTAATCCCATACTGTCCTCAGAAATACAATGCTTAAGAATGTGTCATGCCAGGTGGCCCAATAGCTGTATGCTAGGTGTAGAAGAACAAATAACCAAATGATTTTTATTACCCAGATATATTCCCAGGTTGATGCTTTGGATTGGGGAATATTCTAGTGCTTTATAGATATTCTGATTTCTAGAAGGGTAGGAAACAGATTTTCTGAATATCAGTCATGGCATCAAAAAAAAAGAGTAAATGAATAGATTTCAGGGAGTCCATATTATGTTAGTGCATAAAAAAGCTCAGCAATAAAACAATAGAAAATTAAATTATTAGTATCATCAACATTAGTATTCATCCAGTCAGTAGTACAAAGTCCAATAATTACTTTTGCATAAAATAAAGAAAGTTTAAAATTTCCTGGGGACTAATATTTACTATTTATCTTATATAAAGATAATCAACACTAAAATAACAAATATCGAATGGCGAACGTGGACCTAGTGTTGACCTCATTCAGTTAGAAATACTTTCAGATTTTGGAGCAGGTTCTAACTTCTTGACTTGTCATTTTGTTATGGAGAACATACAACTCTGTTTTCTCCACTAATACAAGTTTATCAAAGTCAAATGGTAGGATTATAAGGTTTAAAAATAGATCAGGAAGTGTTCTTAAAAGAGTATGAATTTAGGATTCAAACAAGTAGCTCATTTTCTGTTGACAAAGTAATCAAACATACCAAGCCTCAGAAATTTCACTGTGGAATTGAGAAAACAGTATCTACTTTATCAGGATATGATAAAGGATTAAATGCATGTATATGTTGTTGTTGTTGTTAAATGCCCTTGAGTAGGCTTGCCTCATAGTGACCTGTGTATTAATAGAGTGAAACACTACGCAACACTGTGCCATACACACAATCTTTCTCTTTTAAATGTTTGCACCCACTGTTGCAGTCACTGTTTTCAATGTCACTGGGTTTTCAATGGCTAATTGTTTCAGGAGTGGGCTGCTGGGCCCTTCTCCCTATTCTGTCTTAGTCTGGAAACTCAATTGAGAACTATCCACCATGGGTGTCCCTGGTGGTATCTGAAATACAAGTGACATAGCTTTCAGCATCACAGTAACACAAGCCCACACAGCACAACAAGCTGACAGATACATGGGGACAATGAATGTACATAGGAGGTAATAAATATCAATTTGCATCTATAATGGAGAGTTCTAATGACTGAGAAAAACAATGCAAAAATTGCAGTACTTAAGCCACTTGATATTTGTTTCTCATCTCAATCTGACATGTTTAGGGCTCTCTTCCAAAGAATTTCCAAAATCTATGCTGCTCCCACCTTATGGCCATACTATATTTCTGGTAGAAGTAAAAGACCTTAAAGTAGACCCACCATGTGATTATGTATCTTATTCCAGATGCGACACACATTAATTTAGTTCACATACTTGGGATAGAATTGGCCACATGACTATCTAGGTACAGAGGAAGAGTGTGTGAATATCTCTGGCTTGGTAGATAAGGATGAGTCAGTGCGAGTCAGGTAATCACCACTGCCATAACCTAGCACCTCCTTTTTCTTAGTATTACTCATGATGTGAGAATGGTACACTGAACTGTTTTAAAATTATAACTATAGATTTTCTTGAAAAGGGAAAGTTTATTATTTGCTAAATTTCTCCTATCATTATTTTAATTTTCTAGTTTTTTTTTCTTTCTGTCTCTAGGAGTATCCCTTATCATTTTTTTGTGGATATTCCTAGAAGTCAAGTATCAATTAACTCATACAAAAATATTAGAAGGCGGGACAAGAAATTACTATATTATAACTGAATATACATATTTTATTAGACCCTGAGCAGTCCAAAGTTATTTTATTTTTCTTTGCAGTGCTAGAAATTAAGCTAAGGTTCATATGTGCTAAGCAAATGTTCTACCACTGAGCTATACCCTCATGCAAAGTTATCTTTCAATCAAAAAGTACTTATCATTAAGAATTACATGTAACACTTCAAGATATAGGCATAGACAAGGATTCTCTGAAAAGAACTCTAGTAGCCCAGGAAACAACAGCAGGAATTGACAAAGGGATTATATAAAATCAGAAACTTCTGTATAGTAAAGGACACAATTAACAGAGTGAAGAGACAGACTATAGAATAGGAGAAAATCTTCATCATCTACATCTCAGAAGATTAATATCTAGAATATATAAAGAGCTAAAAAAATTAAACACAAAAAAGCAAACTATTTCATGAAAAAATAGATAAATGAACAATTAAGAAATACAAATTGCCAATAAATATATGAAAAAATATTCAACATCCTTAGCTATCAAGGAAATGAAAATAAAAACTGTCTATTATATTTTGATTTCATCTCAACCCAATTAGAATGACTATCATAAAACAACAACAAATGCTTACAAGGATGCAGGGTGAAAGAAACATACACTGTCGGTGGGAATATATGTTAGTGCAGTCCCTCTGAAAATCAGTATGGAGATTCCTCAAAAGACTAAAACTAGAGCTACAATGTGTGTCATCATATATGTAAAGAAACCCTAGTCAGCACAGAACAGATACCTGCACATCCATGTTTATTGTGGCACTATTCACAATAGCAAGCTATGCAATCAGTGTATGTGTCCATCAATAGATGAATAGATGAAGAAAATAAAGTACGTATACACAATGTAGTTTTATTCAGCTGTAAAGAATGAAATCATATCATTTGCAGGAAAAAAATGGGTGGAATTGGAAATGATCATGTTAAGCAAAATAATCTAGACTTAGAAAGACAAATATTACATATTTTCTCTCATATGAAAAATCTAAATTTAAATAAATAAATATATATGCATGAGTATATTTATGACATAAATGCAGAAGAGAGACTATTTGCTGGGAGAAGAGGATTAATGGGAGGAGAGGGGGGACATGAAAGGGTAATGGGTGTGAATATGAACAATATACTATGATACGCATATATGAAAATGTCAATGAAATCAATTATTTTGTATGCTAACTAAAAATTACTGATGAAAATATTTTTAAAATAATATATTTAATAAGATAGAATATACTAATGCTTATTGAATATACTAATAGAATTACTTATTGAATATACTTATAGAATATACTAATGCTTATTGAAAAATTGTTTATGTAAAGCAGAATGAACTTAAAGATCCTTAATTCAAAGGAAGTAAATAACCCTCTAATCCCAAAATGGAGCCCTACCCAAAATGTGCATCCTGGAGCTTGAAAGGAAGGAGAATTCAGCCAGGAAATGGTGTCATGAATATGTTTATGAGTAACACACATTAAGCAGTATTGGGACACTTTAGATTAGCTTTTCTAAAATTATTAAATTAAATATTTAAAGAACAAGCTATTTGAGAAGGAGCTAAAGAGCTGCCTAGATAGAAATTTCAAATAAAAAACTTCAAAATTATGTTTTAAATAATATTTTTGAAAGATTTTGAGCTATCATTGAGTAGAAAAAAGTACTACAACATGCCAGAAAACACTAAAATCATGCAAATTAAAGCCAATATCTGGATATACTTCCTTCTCTGGTGATTAATTATAGTATTTTGTCAAACATAAAATAATAAAATCAATGTGACAAATATTCATGAAAAATAGGATTCAACTGCTATTAAAATTTATTTCTGAAATTTCAGTCCAAGTAATCAACTGTAGGAAAACTACACACACACACACACACACACACACACACACACACAGCTGCAGAACCAACACAAATCACACTGAGGGTGAGCCATGCCAAGGAAAGATGAATACAGACTTAAGAATAACAACAAATGAAAATTGCATGTGGTATTGCGATTTAAAAGGTCTTAACAGTTCCACATGTAAGTTAAATCCAGCCTCTGTAGCATGAAGGAGCGTAATTATTTACATATAAATGGTCTGAGTACATACAAAGATCACATAAGTAAATTTCTACATTATGCTTCAAATGTCATGCAAGAAAAACAACTGTCTGATTGATATGCAAAATGTTTGCCAGGATAGTGACAGCCAAAGTAAGTTCAAAGTCACAGGAAATGTTGTCATCAGCCTAGTGTAAAAATGTACAATTACTTGCTATTCACTTTCTGTTTAAAGGTGACTACTACTATCTTTTCCCTAGGCTACTTGTTCACTGTAGCTTATTATCATTACAAAGTATTAAAATGGTTAGCTTTTCCATATTGTATTCATATTGGAAAGGGCATATTTTAGACAGCTCACTGACAAGGATTTTGAAAAACACATTTATTCCTCCACTAAAAATTATTGGCAGCTTGTTTTTGAGACTAAAAAATCTCTAAATTGCATGCTTGCAAATTTCCTTTTTTTTGATAATTCACTTAATATAAAGAAATCAGAGAGAAGTGAGAAGTATTTAATTAATATCTTATAATGCCCAACTAATGTCAAGCATGACTCCAATTTATAACTCCAATTTATAACTGAACTATATTTTTGCATCGAAAAATTCAATTACATTTACTGACAGACTTTGAAATGCCACATTATTTATATTGGCAAACTTTGCAAGCTCACAGTATATTTATTAACATTCTTTCCACAGAATAAAGCATATATACAATACAGATCACTGCATTCTTCATTTTTTAATCTTTCAAAGTGATATGTATATCTACCAGAGCAGTAAGGGGCTTCATCAACTTAAGAGAGCCAGAAGACCAAATAGAGGCAGACATTAATGTGCCCTTCCTTTTAATTCCCCAGGCAAAACAAGGTAACCTTGACATTTCACTATCCTCTCTGGCTCCTGCTTCCCTTTCTCATTCTCTTTCTCTGATGCCTCCCCCTCAGCCCCTCCCAGTCCATCCCTGTTCCAACATGCATGCAATACAACCACAGGGCCTCGGTGCACACATCAACAATTTTGAGCTGTGAAGAGGTCCAATCGCCACATTGGTGACTCAGTTGCAATGCACAAATCATTTACTGGGATAGCTTGAGGACATGACAATGACAGAGAGACATCTGTTGGGTAGATGGGAGGGGAAAAAGGGGTTATTCACAGCTGGTGCATTAGTCTTGCTAGCCACTAGGCCACCACAGTGTCCTTGTCCTCCAGCTTACTTTCCCCCCCTTTTTACATGCACCCTGCTGTCAGCTGCCAAAAGATATCTGTTCTCACCCTTTGCTGAATGAAAAGGTGCTAATGCATGACTTCAGGATATGTCAGAACATACAGTACTTACAAGTGTTGGGAGATGCAGCCAACCTGACCACGAGGAAAAGAAATGAGTAACTAAAGAGCAATTTTCCTGCAAAAGACAGAGAAAAAAAATAGTCAAGGGCCATTCCTTTTATTTAAGTGTACAGGATGGGACAGGCTAGGATCACTGGGAAGGGTCCTTCTTTAGTTTCAAGCCACTTCTGCAGTGCTCTCTCTGCACAAAATATCCCATATATTTTTCACCCCTTGATATCCTACAGAAAAAAAATTCTGCACAGTGGTTTTAATTTATATTTCTGCAATCTGATCTTAGCAAATATATCAATTAGCACAAAAGATAAATTATTCAAAATAGTTATAATACTCTAGGGATACTAATTTACATTTTTTTCTTCTTTTTATATTCTAAGGAGGAAGAGGCAAAATTTCAAAGGGATTGAAAGAGACATTACCTGCCCAAGGTTATTGTAATCAGATGATTCACTGCTATATATTGCACACATTTATCCCTTAGCAGATAATACTTATTGTATAGAATCCATTCACTCACCTCTAAGAAAAATGATTTCCCTTAGAACTGGTGAACCCTAGACATGTCCTTTCCCATCCAGAATCCACATCCAAATCTTCAGGCTGTTTTTGGAAACTTGATAATCCAGAGAAGATTGAAGTTTTATCAAAGAATCTGAGTTAGAGTGCTGAATCAATGCTACAAGCAATGACAAATATGCAAATAGGAGAGCAAATTTTCACACAAAAATGTCACATATCTAAAATGTAAAACACAATTAAAAAACATATAGCATGAGTGAGATGATTTTTTATTGGACAACAACACCTGCCAAATGTAGCATCACAGTAAGAAATACCCTGGAAAGGCTAGGCTGTGAGCCCTTGACAAAAATTCTGAACATAATGCAAAATCACCGATGAATTTTTGCAAATTCTCTTAATGTCCTTGTGGCTCAGGTAATAGAAAGAAAAAGAAAAACAGAAGAAGTCTGAGGAGTTTAAATGAGAAGTCAAATTAGTCAAATAATGTGAGGTCAGATTAACTTTTAAAATCAGGGTAAATGTTCATCAACATACCCTGAATTCTCGACAGAAAAATAAATGAGATTTATTTCTTCAAATATGAAAAGCCAACCTGAAATAAAAAGAATCTTATTAGGTGAGAACGCTAAAGAGAATATAATTTTTATATACAGGGTGCTATATTTTAATTGGGCCTGGATTTGCCTCAGTTGATAGAGTACCTCTCTGGGCTCTCTGAGGCCCTGGGTTCATTATTATTGTTGTTGTTAGGTGCCGCTGTGGAGTAGTGTCTGACTCATAGCAACCCTCACAGGGTATTCAATGGCAGATTGTTTTGGGATTGCCTTGGGAGTGGGTTGCCACTTCCTTCTCCCATTTTTGCGGTGCTGGGAATCGAACTCAGGACCTCAGAGATTGCAGAGTGGAGCCCTACCAACTGAGCTAAATCCCAGCGGGTTCATTGTTAGCACTGCAAAAATGGAAGAAGGACTTGGTAGCCTACTCCTGAGGTGAACTCAAAACAATCAGCCATTGGAAATCCTATGAATAGCAGAGACACACAGACTTAGTGCCAGGCATGGCACAGTGTCAGGGAGTGTTTTGTTCTGTTGTACTTAGAGTCCCACTATGAATTGGACCCTACTGGACGGCACCTAACAACATATATTAATTATATTTTTACAATAGGAAGGCTATTGAATTTATTCATTTTTTGTTTCAATCTACTTTGTAATATAATCTTAATTTTATTTATTTATTTATTTATTTATTTATTTATTTATACCTTTGTACATTGAGTTTGAACCCAGGGCCTTGCACATACTTTGCAAGTATTCTACTACTGAGAGGCATCCCCAGCCCCTTTTTTATTTTTTATTTTTGATCTTGAGGCAAGGTCTTGCTAAGTTACACAGGCTGCCTCTGGCCTCTTACCTGCGATCCTCTTGCCTCCTCCTCCCAAGTTGCTGGGACTACAGGCATGAGCCACCTTGCCTGGCTTTATTGGATATTTTGAATTCTCTATATCTTTTAGCAGAAAAATCTAAACTGATCATAAATATGTTGACGTGAACTTTTATATTATGCAAAAATAAAATTAAACCAGGCAAATAAATGTTAAGTTGCTCTTGCTATTAGGTGCCATCAAGTCTGTATCCATTCATAGCGACTTTATGTACAACAGGAGAAACACTATTGTCAGTACTTCTCTGCTGTTCATAGGGTTTTCAATGGATGACTGATTTTTGAGAGTGGGTTGCCAGGCCCTTCTTCTGAGCCTACACTATCTGGTGTTCCCAGGCGGTCTCCTAACCAAATACTAACCAGGCCCAATCTTGCTTAGCTTCCAAGATCTGATGGGATTGGACTGCAGAGTAGTACAGCTGCAGGCTGTTAAGCTGCTAGTAGGATTTATATAAAGTAGATTAATAAATGTTTTAATTATTTAGATGTAATATGAAGTTGGCTAAATTGTTGCTATTATCTTTGCTGTTAAGAAATTCTTAAGAAATGCATTTTCCATAAATCTTGTAGCCCAAGTAATAAATTTAATTTTACCCTATTATTTAAATTTATTTTAAATGGTACGTAAAGCTTATATATGTGTAATATTTCAGTACATGTGCCGGGCATTGTGGTTTACATCTGTAATCCCAGAGACTTTGGAGGCAGATGCAGGAGGATCACAGGTTCGAGGCCAGAGGCAGCCTGTGTAAATTATCCAGACCTGTCTCAAGATGAAAAATAAAACATGGATTGGGGGTGCAGCCCCTCGGTTGATCAACTGTAATGTATGTGGACAGTACTGAGTTCCATCTCCAAGTACTGCTCAATAAATAAATTGTTGTTGTTGTTGTTAGGTGCTGTCGAGTCGGTATCCAACTCATAGCGACCCTCATAGGGTTTTCAATGGCTGACTGTTTCGGGATTGCCTTGGGAGTAGATTGCCAGGTCCTTCTCCCATTTTTGTAGTGCTGGGAATTGAACTTGGGACCTCAGAGACTGCAACACAGCGCTCTACCAACTGAGCTAAATCCCAGCCCCAATAAATAAATAAATAATCAATAATCGTATATATTGTATAATGTTTAAATCAAGTTAAACATATTTGTCCCCTCAAACATTTATCATTTCTTTATGGTAGAAACTCTCAAAATTTCCTTCTAACTTTTTGAAATATGCAGCCCATTATTATTATCTATGGTCATCTTGCTGTGCAAGACCACACAAGAACTTCCTGCTACTATCTAAGTGTAACTTAGTACACATTGATAAACTCTTCCTCATCACATCATCCCTTCTCTTGTCATTCTCTGGTAGCCACAGTTCTACTCTCAATTCAGTGAGATCAGCCTTCTTAGATCCCACATGTGAATGATATTGTACAGTACTTGCCTTTCTGTGCCTGGCTTATTATACTTAACATAATGATCTCCAGTCCCATTTGTATTATTGCAAATAACAAAATTCTATTCTTTTTGTAACTGAGTAGTATTCTATTGTGTATATGTATATACTATATTTTATTTATTCATCCATCAGTTGATTGACACATATATTGTTCTATTTCTTGGATATTATGAATAGTACTGCAATAAATATGGGAGTGTAGATACTTATTTGATGCACCAACTTCATTCTCGTTAGATACACACTAAGTAGTGAGATTACTGGATTTAATGGGAATTATATTTTCAACTTTTTAAGGAATCTCCATACTGTTGTCCACAGTATTTGTACCAGTTTATATTCTCAAAAATTATATATGTTTCCTTTTTTCTCCACATTTATGCCAACATTTGCTATTTATTGTCTTTTGATAAAATGTTAGCGAGAAGAAT
>VMDO01031303.1:0-20246 GCA_007922755.1 Pedetes capensis
GATCCATTTCTCTTTTAACAATTTCTAACTTGCCTAGATTCATACTACATACATTCCATGTTCCAATTATTAATGGATGTTTACACTTGTTTCTCCTCATTTTGAGTCCTGTCACATCATCACGTTGAGCACCCTGGGGTTTTACTCCATTTCCCTCATCACGGTAGACTCTACTTGGAGGAGGCAACTCTTCCCCAGTAGTCTTTTGAGTGCCTTCCAACCTGGGGGTCTCATTTTCAGGCACTATATCTGACAGTGTTTCTTTGCTATCCATAGGGTTTTCAATGGCTAGTTGTTTTGGGAGTGGCTCGCCAGGTCCTACTCCCTAGTCTGTCTTAGTCTGGAAGCTCAGCTGAAAACCTGTCCACCTTGGGTAACCTTGCTCATGTCTAAGGTTACAGTGGCACAGCTCTCAGCCTCATCGCAACACGCAAGCCCCCACAGTGCGGCAAACTGACAGACGTGTGGGGGGGCAGGAACAATAGAGACATTAAAATAAATAATAATAGCTGTGAAGAACTATAGCTCCTTTAATACTTTAGGAAACCACAGTGCATCCAGATACAGGGAAGTAAATGAATACATCAAAAGTTTGATGGGGAATAGAATAGCAACACAAAGCCCTCAAAATAGTTCTTAAGAAGATGGAAAACTTCCTTTACAGTGGAGAATTTTTGTAGACTCTGCCCTAATTTAATGACCCCAATGAGCTCCTTTAGGAATGGAACTAGTTAAAATTGTGGGTTAAGCATCACCTCTGTGGCACTCCCACAAAAGAAGCATGGCCCAAATCTAATCAAGAGGAAATACCAGGCAAGCATAATTGAGAGTATTCTACAAAATGCATGGCCTGTAAATCTCAGGAGCACCCAGGTCATGAGAGTCAAACACTGAGGAAGTCAACGCAGTAGAAGGAAACTGGAGACCTGGCAACTTTCCTGTTAAAAAGGTCATTGAGAACCACTGGTGAAATTTAAAGGGGTTCTGAAGGTTAAATTTTAGTGATGTATTTGTTCTAATTTCTTGACTTTGATGATTGTGTTGTTGTTGCATAGGAAAATATCCTTATTTGTAAGAAATATATGCCATAGCCAGGTGCTGTGGTGCACGTCTGTAATTCCAGTGACTCTGGACACAGAAACAGGAGGATTGGAAGGCTGAGGCCAGAGGCAGCCTGTGCAACTTAGAGAGATCTTGTTTCAAAATAAAAAATAAAATTAAAGCTGAGAGTTCAGCTCAGTGGTAGGACACTTGCCTAGCATGCATGAGGCCCTGAGTTTAACCCCCAATACTACAAAAAAAAAAAAAAAAAAAAAAAAAGAAAAAAAAAGAAAAAAAAGAAAGAAAGAGGAAGGAAGGAAAGATGGAAGGAAGGAAAGACGGATGGAAGGAAGGCAGGCAAAAACATACACACTATAGGATTCTGGGGTAATGGGAAATCAGGTTGGAAATTTGTTGCCAAGTGGCTCAGGAAAAAGTTAAAATTTCTTATAACTTCCTAATTTTCTGTTTGTGATTGTTTTAAAAATTGCAATTTTGAGTCTGCCTTTACAATGATCTTGTAACAGTGCTACTGTTGCTGTAAATGTCACCTTAATATTTACATAATCAAATTAGCTAGCCCATGTAACATCTTGAAGCAGTTTGATCATTTGACCACAGTGACAGTGCAATCTGCTACAGGTTTCATTAGTATTCAAATGGTCCTATTACACATTCCTCCTTTAGTTTTGAAAAAGGAGGAAATGACAGTGATGAAAGGCTTTGTCAAATAGAAAACAGGATGATTTATTTCAGTATTATGAGTTTATCTTTAGTTTTGACCTCCAAAGCATGTAATATTTTTCAGATACTAGCAGAATACTCAGTTTCATCATTCAAAAATAGTCATTTTTACTTATTAATGAAATCAGAGGCAGATAACACACATATGCACACATATTGCAACACTAACTAATTTAATCCCAAATTTTCTAAGTTAATTTCTCAATTTCCCCTATAACTTCAAAATCATTATTCTTACTTCTTTAAAAATATGTAGTCATTTGGCCAGGTGTGGTTGTGCATGCCTGTAAATGCAGCAGCTTAGGAGGTGGAGGCAGAAGGATCAGGAGCTTGAGACCAGAGGTAGCCTGTGTAACTTATGGAGATCCAGACTCAAAATAAAAAATAATGTGGGCTAGGTGTGCCTCCCAATGTTAGAGCACTTGTAAAGTATGTGCAAGGCCCTGGGTTCAACCCCTAAATACCAGAAAAACAACAACAACAACAACAACAACAAAACAAAGCAAAACAGAAATTTAGTTAAATTGGACCTTTGATGAAAATATCTACTCCAATATATTTAATGAGGAATTTTGACTTCCAAATCAGAGTTAATAACTCACACTTAAGTGGTCACATGTAAGAGGATCTCTTTCTATAGCCAGATAGATACCGCAATCATGCATATATACATATTTGTGGTACTGTAATGCTCACAACATAACATATTAGATATTGTTGTAATAGTACCCATTTTACAAATGAGTTAACTGAATGAGTTGCATAAATTCACACAAGGTGTTAGTGAAGGACACACATTGCTTTGTGAAAATGCACATGGAATATCCTTGTTTCTAATCTCTTTGCTAACCTGCCTTCTGAGATAGAAAAGGCAGTCTTTAGAAAGCCATAAGTCCAAGCAACTAGCCCCTTCACTCACGGCAACTTACCTCTCCCAAACATTAGTGCTTTTTAGAAATCTGGTTAAAGACTATATCTAAGAAAAACTCAATAGGAAGAAATAACCCAACGAAAGTGTATTAAACCTTTCATAAGTGGCAATATAAAAGGCTTCATCTAAGGTACTGTGGGAATTATACTGACTGAATTCATCTGAGTCTTCCATCTTTGATAAACTAATGCACAAACATCCTTTTTTTTTTTTTTTGCCGTTCTATCACCTTGTTGACTCACTGCTCTAAGTCAATGGTAGAGAGGCCCCATAACAAGGGATCCAAGATAATCTTCGCCTCTCTTTACCCAGCACGATTGCCCTAGCTATCTGCATTCATATCAGTGGGCAAGGAGTCAGCAATTAGAAGAAATATTATCTTTATGATATCATTTCTTTTGTGTCATGGAAATTATATAATATCAATTTCACTTGACTTAAGCTAAGAATGCTAATAAATGCAAGGTCCCATATTTTAAAATTTACATATTTGTTTACTTTTTAAAGTAAATTTTCTTAGGCTATTATAATGTAGATATTAAACTTTTATGACAAAATTATTCTTGAACAGAGGCAGGTATGGAAGTACACATTGTGATCTTAGCACTCAGGAGGCTGAGGCAGGAGAATTATGAGTTCAAGGCAAACCTAAGCTACATAAATCCTGTCTCAACAATAATAATCACCGATTATTCCTGGATAAACTGAAGTTCAGAATAATTTCATTTTACTAATCTAATCAAGGGGAAACTATTTTCCCACATCAACCTTCAACTTAAATACAATTCCTCATAGAATTTCTCTTTAATTCATAGTTTCACTCTCTACATATACTGAAATCATTGTTTCTTATAAAATATTTTTTCTATTGCATAAGAAGAAACTTAGATTCTTTTCCCTTTGAAAGAATCGCCAAAATTTTCTATTAGAACAGTATCTTCACAGTGCTACACTTAAATCAAGGAGCTGTGCAGTATTCCAGAAGGATGGTTTTAAAGCTCACAGAGCACGAGTTACATCTCATCTGGCAAGTGAATTAGCAAGATGCTAATAAGGTTACAGAAGAGATGTGATTGGCCCCCTTATAGCTGAAGAGAGGGTTGGCTATGTTCCAGCAGAGAACCCCTGGATGGCGATTTTCAGATGTTGTGCACAATTTGAGAACTGGGTCATATCTTATTGGAAATTTTTAATGTACAACTTAATGTGTTTCATTCTGACATGCATTTAATTGTGAGATTTCCATATATGTGTTTCATTGTACATTGCACAGATGACTTCGCCCTTACCCTCTTGTGCCCCTTGCTCCCCCCTCTGCCAAACCCCCCACCAATGGCCTCTCTTGTACTTGCATGTCTTTTTGTGGGAATATTTTTTATTGGAAAATTTTAATGTACACCTTAATGTGATTCATTCTGACATGCTTTTCATTGTGACAATTCCATATATGCATTTTGATGAAAATTATTCATATAGGTTGTGGGAATAATTTGAATTAGGTTATCTCTTTAAGATCAAGTTAATTTTCCAGTTAGGTAATTATTACTCAGGTATAACAAAAAAAAGACATTAAATTTCATGTGACTCCAACAGCAAGCAATTGACAATATCTGTGTACCAATAGCATGGTTTTAGTGTAGGGACAGTAGTCAGGGTCAAGTTTTCTCCAACTGGATGCCTGAGGTTAGCCCTGTCTAGAAAAGTATATGTAATATTATTAATAATAAATATTACTAATCTGTGGCAGCCTTTCCAAGCTTCAGTTCCCTTACCTGCAAGGTGGAGAGAATAATACCTACTACTAAATTTTACAGGAGTAAATCTGCACAAAGCCCTTGGAACAGTCTCTTGCATGTAGTCCTCAAAGGTGTTAGCTGTGGAAATAGTATGAAGAACTCCACACATGGCTACCTACATAGGTAATGTGCACAGAACAACTTTGTTTTATAAATGATTCCATAACTGACTTTGCAAGTATATCTGAGTGCATAAAATCATGACCTTTCTTTTTAGTAAATGTTCATTCCTGGACTTTTCCTCAATAGCTGGGAAAGTTACAATCTTTGAAGGGGAGTTTTGGGGTAGGATGCCAGTCTGGCTGACCTCCATTTGTCCCCTCCTGCCCATTTTCCCTCTTCAATGCCTTCCTATACCCCATGAGGTTGATCTCTACTCCCTCCAACCCCCAGTATCTCTTGCTTTCTGTGTTCTAGTGTGTTTGGCCTATGAGAGGGTGCTAGGAGATTGGAGGAAGGGAGGAAAAAAGGATCAGAGTCTTTTTTGCCTCATACTTTTCCTCCCAGATCAAGACTGCCTGTAAATGTGTTCTCCTATCCAAGGTGAAGCCCCCTCAGAGGCCAAAGCTTTTACATATAAATCTTTCTTCTTCCTCTTCTGGTTTAGGAGTGCCAACACTATCCTGCCCTGCAGCTGTAGCCCTGTGGCATCCAATCCCGTCAGATCTCGGAAGCTAAGCAGGGTCGGGCCTGGTTAGTACCTGGATGGGAGACCACCTAGGAACACCAGGTGCTGTAGGCTTGGGAGAAGGACCTGGCAACCCCGTCCCAAAAATCAATTTGCCATTGAAAACCCTATGAACAGCAGAGAAGCACTGACAATAGTGTTTCCCCTGTGGTACAGAGGGTTGCTATGAGTCGGATACTGGCTCGGCGGCACCAAACAACAACAACAACAACACTATCCTGATGGTCCCAACTCCTGAAAATGGATGCTTCGTAATCCCGTGTCTTTTTATTAATCACTGTTCAATAAAGCCTGCAGCTGTGCCACTGTGGCATCCAATCCCATAAGATCTCTGAAGCTAAGCAATATCAGGCCTGGTTAGTCCTTGGATGAGAGACCACCTGGGAGCACCAGGTGCTGTAGGCTTGGGAGAAGGACCTGGCAACCCACTCCACAAAAAAATAAGTACAAAAAATCAGCCACTGAAAACCCTATGAGTAGCACAGAAGCATGACAATAGTGTTTTGTCTACTGTACACAGGGTCAATATGAGTCAGATACTGACTCGAGGGCACCTAACAATAAGAAGTCAATAAAGCTGGATGTTGAATAAGGGAAATAGGAGAAAAATTTATGATTTTTATTTACAGTGATGGAGATGAATATTGCATATATCATGGACTGCCAAAAGAACCAACAGATCTTTTCTAGAAAACGCGCAGAGTGCTCCTTGAAAATAAGGATGGCTAGACTGTGTCATATGTAGTTTGGACATGTGGCCAGGAGGGACCAATCCCTGAAGAAGGACATCATGATCAGGAGATTGGCAGTCAATGAAGAAAAGGGAGGCCCTCAACTAGATGGATGGCCATAATGGTTGCAACAATAGGCTTAAATATAAAAAGTTTCATGTGCCAGGCACAGAGTCAGGGAGTGTTTCGTTCTGTTGGGCATAGGGTCACTGTGAGTCGGACCTGACTTGATGGGCTAACAACAAACTCAGTAAAGTTTTTCTCTCATGGGTTCTGACTAATCCAGTTGCCCATGGTTTACTTATATGCTCTTCTAATTTGTTAGTACCTTCAAGGGTTCTCTTAAATTGTCCTGTTTCTAAGTTACATGTTGTATATTATAGCTATTTAGAATCATAAAATCAACTGAATGGAAATTATAATGTCCAGACCACTTGAAATTTGCACTCATATAGGAATTCTGAGAATTAAGAGGATTTTTTAAATGTACATATAATTTATCAGTACCACTTAGGAATAGGGGCTGGGATTTAGCTCAGTTGGTGACAACTGCTCTGCAGTCTGAGGTCCTAAGTTGGATTCTCAGCACCACAAAAATGGGGGAAGGATGTGGCAATCCACTCCCGAGGCAATCCCGAAAAAAAAAACAGCCATTGAAAACCCTATGAGGGTCGCTGAGTCAGACATGACTTGACGGCACCTAACAACAGCAACAACAACTCAGTAATAAGGGTGGATACCAACTGAAGGTCAGTTCTAAATCAGAAAGACAGAAACACAGCAACACCTTGAAACGGGAGTGTAGCAAACTCTTGCCTTCTCATGCAATTTTGTGTTGTTTTTAAAAGGTTCGTTGACTCATAATTATTGGCACTCTCCATCAGTGGCATGTGACCCATATATCTGTAATCTCATTTTATTTTAAGTAAATTATCAAGGTAGACTCTTCAGTATCCTTTAATCAATAACTAAACATTTTTCATTTTAAGGAATAGTGAAGTGGAAGAGTAACTTTCCTTCTGTCTAAAAACCAAGAAACTGAATTATTACTAGGCTACAAAAGTGCAGCAAATACACTGAACTGAGGAAACGGGACAGAGCCCAAGTGTGGTTCAGAAAAGAATGTGACTTGCCTAATTAAATGGTCTGACTTCTTGTACAGGATATTTAATGAAATCTCAGAAGGGAGAGCAGAGCCGTAGTTTTACTGTAATGACTGTCACTCAGCTGAGCTCTTAACCAGCCCATGATGTTCTATTTATCTTAAAATAGGTAGAAAACAAACGCTCTCTCAAATAGTAACTCCAAGGCCAAAAGAAACTTCATTAACAATACTGGGAAGACTCATGAATGTATTCATATTATCAAAACAAAAAAGGATGTGTAAATAAAGCTGCTCAATTATGAGCAACACAAATGGAAATGTCATGGTAAATATGCAAACATTTTAACAAAACGAACCAAAATATGAAGGGAAAAAGAACAGAACAAGAAAGGGATGTAACTTTCAAAAGGACAATAAAGGGCTGGGGATGTAGCTCACCTAGCATCAGCTAGCATGTGTTAGGTTCTGAGTTTAATCCCCAGCGCTGGAAAAAAATATAACTATATATATGTTGTTGTTAGGTGCCGTTGAGTCGGTATCCAACTCATAGTGACCCTCATAGGGTTTTCAATGGCTGACTGTTTTGGGATTGCCTTGAGAGTGGATTGCCAGGTCCTTCTCCCATTTTTGCTGTGCTGGGAATTGAACTCGGGACCTCAGAGACTGCAGCACAGCGCTCTACCAACTGAGCTAAATCCCAGCCCTAATTATATATATACTATGTCTATTATATAAATATGATGTATATGTATATAATCTCACACAAAGTTAGTGTTCTGACTAAAAAACACAAAAGGATGATAACGACACCCCATAGAGAAGGAAACATACTCAAAGCCTAAGAAAATTTATCACAGTGGCAGTTTAGGAAACATTTTAATAAGAGCATGAATTCAAGACCTCCAGGGTAATATGAGGGCTGGGATTTAGCTCAGTGGGTAGAGCGCTGCGCTGCAGTCTTTGAGGCCCCGAGTTCAATTCCCAGCACCACAAAAATGGGAGAAGGGCCTGGCAATCCACTCCCAAGGCAACCCCGAAACAGCCATTGAAAACCCTATGAGGGTCGCTATGAGTCGGATACCGACTTGATGGCACCTAACAACAACAACAACAACAGGGTAATATGAATAAAAATCAAGCAAACAAGGGCAGTTGTGGACATAAGTAAACAAGTGAAGGCTCATAATCTTCAAAATAAACTTAAAAAGAGATATTCCAAATTAGAGTTCATTATAAGTTGACAGATACACATAAGGAGGTATGGTGATCGCCTGAAGGATGTGTTAATTGCTACCAACTGGTGAAATATGGAACAATTTTTAAATTCTTACACCATTTTCACTTTTTGGACTTATGTAGATGTTTGTGGTAAACATATTTTGGTTTTATAAAAGTTGATGTTCCTAAAAACTTAGATGGCCTATTGAAACGGATATTGTCAGAACCCTACTTGTATCCTGCTAACCTTTCTGTGTGCTTCCCCTGACTCCTAACACCCAGTATTCACATCTCTGTGCCTACGGCCCTCCTTGCCTGACCACAGAAGAGCTGTGCTCCACTCCACACACTGACAATGGCCCAGAAATGCTGGGAGATTGACATCTGACTTCAGAAGTTCTAAATCCCATCACCTTGAAATTCTAGTGGGAATCATTTAGTCAGTGTTGGTACCACTTCCCAGAGTTTCTCCATGAGATTAACTCCAGTAAGGCACCACAAAACAGGGCTAAATAATGTACTCTTTCTTAGCTGCCTGTCCTTCCCAGTCCTCTTGTTTTACCATCCTACAGTTGTCCTCAGACTATCTCAAATAAACTATTTGCATTTAAAGCCTTGTATTATCGTCTATTTTGGGAAGAACCCAAACTAACATGTACATCCTGTATAAGTAAGACATATGAAAATTGTTGTTAGGTGCTATAGAGTTGGTATCTGAATCATAGCGACCCTATATGCAATGGGCAAAACAGTATTGTGCTTCTCTGCTATTCATAGGGTTTTCAATGACAGATTGTTTTTTGGGGGAATTGGCTTGCCAGGTCCTTCTCCCAAGGCTACAGCACCTGGTGTTCCCAGGCAGTCTCCCATCCAAATACTAAGCAGATCTGACGGGATCAGACTCCACAGTGCTACGGCTGCAGGTAATATGAAAATAAACATTAATTTCTAAGGTGAGCTGAAATTATTTCTCATGATGAATATTATTGCATTCTTTTTATTTAAAGTTTTTAAAATTTCCAGTTATAAAGAAACAAATTCATAAATAAAAAGTGCAGCAAGAGATAAAGACATTGAAGTAGATAGTCAGCGTAAAATACCAGTATTTATAACTAAGCAACCTTTTAAGTTACCAAAACATTATGTCCCTAAAAATCATTTCCTTTCCATAATATGAATTTTACATTACAAGTCTTTGAAGTCAAGTCCATGTACCATTATACTTAGGTTTATATTTTCTTTCCTATTTTTCTCTTTCCCTGTCAATTGTTTTGATCCTGTTAATCTCTTGGAATTGTACTGTTACATCACTGTACTATTACATCTACTTTTGTGCTTAGAAAATATATTCTATATATATATATATATTAGCAAATTTATTATCCAAATATAAGCAATATACATAGAACCATAAAATTTGAAAATGGTAAAGGCATGAACACTAATCTAATTCAATAATTTTCATAAATTATATCTTGAATTCTAATGGGATACTTTCAAGGTCAATGAACTAGTTGAAAGCAACCAGGACTAGAACCAAACCTGAATTCTATCCCAATTATTTCCAAAATAACTCCTCATTCAAAATCTCCTTTGAAACATACTTCCCTGTCCAGAGACCTGGGGGACAATGACTTGAGGCTGATAACAAACTGGCAGAGGACAAGAAAAGGTAATCAGAGACAAAGCAGTAGGTAGAGCTTTAAGAGGTGCACTCTCTCGGGATTCAGTGTGATTCACTGGTTTCTACTACACGGAAGAGGGTGGGTCTGCAGGGAAGAACGGGAATGTTTGCGCAATGAGGCGGCGAGTCTGAACAGGGCTTACCCCAAGCACATCCACCCATGTCTGGCCAGTTCCTCTTCTAGGTTAAGATTCAGTCTTTTGTTCCAGAAGTTCAAGGCTCTACAGTCAAGAAGAAAAATGCACCACTAAAACATTCAAATGCTTTGAAATATAGGTCCGCTGCAGTCCTGAAATCATTTTGGAAGAAACTGACTGAAAATTTAGGATGGGAAAACAAGGTCTACTAGTGTATCTGAAGGACAAAGAAAAGTTAAAAGGTATCTCCAATAAATCAACTACTATTTTGGATAGCATACTTTCTTCTTTTTTAAAGAAATGTAATAGAAAAATAAAATGTTTATTTATTATATGATATTTAAGGTCAAATGAAATCACAAAGGTTCATCTATGAAGTGTGCCACGTAGTGATAGTGGGATATGAATAGCTTTTTATATATTCTGTCAAATTATGCTGTGAATTCTTTTCATAAAATGTTGACTTATGTGTGCACATATAAAATGTTCGTCACTCTGGGTAAGTTAGAGATGAGTAAAGTGCTAACCCTGAAGCAAGAAGCTGAAACTATTTGGTTGGGAAACTAGCCTAACAAAAAATTAAGATAAATTCATTCTTCTTGGGGCTGCCAAGGGTTTTGGGGGGAAGGATGAATAGGTAGAGCACACAGGACTATCAGGATAATGAAAATACTATGTATGGTTCTATAATGGTGGATGTGTGTCATATATTTCTTCAAATTTCTAGAATGTTCAACACAAGTGAACCCTAATGGAAATGATGGATTTTGGCTATCAGTGTAGGTTATCAATTGTTCAGGCCCACAGCAAAACTGATAAGGCACAGAGATCTTTGAGCCTCAAATTCCTCTTTAAACTACTCTTTAAAAAGATGTGATATGAATACATGTTTCTGTTCTTGATATGAATGTACGTATGTGGAAGTATATCATATGCCATTTTTAGTTTTCAAATTTTATGCTATACAAATTTATTGATAAATTTAAAATGACATTCACCAGATTAGCTTCATTAATGAACTCAAAGCCTTAGGCTAGAGCCATACCACCTGACTGCATGCAATGCGTTATTTCCTTCCTGTTTTTGAGTTTGAGTGCTTTCTTTTAAAAATCACGACCTTCACTTTATTGTGTTGCCAGAATTAGTAAGGAATTCAAAAATCCTTCCTTAGACCACAATATTAAAGGGAGACCATTCCCTTGAGGTCCTCGTACTGCTGCTGACTGTAACCCATGAGACATTCACCAGAGGGAGTAAATAACTGCTGATCAGACCCCAGAATGGTCAAGTCCTTGTTCATAACCAACAGTGGAATCTTCCTTTCTTTTCTTACCTTGAGAAAGCTGTGTTTGAATTTACTAAGGCAACTTTAGATATTTCTGTATTTAGGAAAATTCCTAGTGAAGAGATTGCTTCTAATTGGATAGCAGAGTGAGGAAGGCTCAAAGGTTTCAACACCAGGTCCCAGGCTTGAAGGATTCCACAGTGAGAATGGAAGACAGAGTCTGGGAAGAAGCAGAGTACCAGGTGAGGCACAGGGGCGTGAGAGAGATCAATTGAAAAGCTCTTCAAAGCCTTTAAGGCTGTGACATTTCTAGACCAGAAAAATTGGGGAATAATTTGTTAATAGCTCAAAATACAAAGATGAATTTTTGTTTGAGGTATTATGAGTGGTGTAAAATTCAGCAGGGTTGTAGAATCAACATGTATCTCTCCTCCCAACTCCAAAATCAGTGAAGTTACATGGGTGCATTGCAAGAGATCATGATGAAAGAATTTATGGTATCAAAATTGGTAAATGCTGCAAATTAATGTTTTTTTTTTTTTTTTTTGAGAGAGAGAGAGGATGAACCAGTAAGTACGTCACTGTTTGAGATAATGATGGGACACTTCTGTGAAGTTTGTTAATCAGACCAGGGACTCAGGAGACAAGCCAGGGCCAGAAACAGGAACTTATACCTATGATTCAGAAGAAGTATCTAAAGAGGTAAAGAAGTTAAGATTGGGAGAGACTGCATTGTGACAAATGGGATAGAAAGTAGGTAGGTCCTTGAGGGATATTTTCTTATAAGGTGTAGATAGGGAGAAAGATGAAGAATTATATAAGTAGAAGAAACAGGAATAGATTTATCAGTGATAAAGAACAAAAATGTGAGTGGAGAACAGCCAGTCTCTATCACCATCACCATCATCATGACCAAAGAAGCTCACGTGTATTCAATAAACGTTATATTCCAAAGGTCATATGGGGCATTTTTAATGAATTATCTAATATAAACCTCAGAAATCCTCAGAAGTAAAATAATATTATCTTTTGTTAGACATTGTAGGAAACTGAGGCTTAAACTATCTAGGTAACCTGTTAAACAAGAACTAGACAATAGATGCCTGCAGCTGTAGCACTGTGGCATCAGATCTCAGAAGCTAAGCAGGGTGGGGCCTGATTAGTCCTTGGAAGGGAGACCGCCTGGGAACACCAGGTGCTGTAGGCTTGGGAGAAGGATCTGGCAACCCACTCCCAAAACTCAGCCCGCCATTGAAAACCCTATAAACAGCAGAGAAGCACTGACAATAGTGTTTCACCATTTGTACACAGGGTCACTATGAGTTGGACACCAAATGGATGGCACCTAACAACAGCCAATAGCGGCATAGCTAAGGGTCAGGCTAAGACACATATCACCCTAAACTTTATGTTCTCAGACACCAACTTGAAATTACTCAGCTGGAACAGACCATCAAAATCTCACATAGCTTTACCTTCTGATTTTGGCCATTTCTGTGTTCACTAATGCAGGATATAATAGGAAAGTACCTGTCAGAGAAGTAGTGGTATCTTTTTTCCCACAGTCTCCAAATGCAACCAAAAATAAAGAACTTGGAAGTAGAAAAGACTTAAATAAAACAAACCCAGGGATTTCAGTGAAAATTATCTAAGGTACATATTCCCAATTTTCACAGCTAATTAAAAGTTTGGATATTACCCATCACTTTATTTACAGAAGTCTTTTATGTTCTTCAGTCCACTGGCTTTCTAATATCACAGAAGCGCCCAAGTAAGTAGTCAGCTTAACTTAGCATTTATAGATTTTAACCCTCTGACTACTACTGGGGCACGTATGTCAAAGAATGTATGAATTTGACAGAAACTCAAGAAAGTAGTGGAAAAAGGCATTTTACAATTTCATGTTGTACATTCCAGTTATTTTGCTAATCACGTTTTGTTCATTATAATGAAGAGTGTGGGGAAAGAAAGGCTTATTGTCCTATATTTTGGTTTGAAATTTGTAGTCAAAGTGTTAAATATGGACATTTGAAAAAATGAAAATATTTATAGGAAAAAATCAATTAAGGAAGAAATCTGATATCTTATTAAATTTGAATGATTAGCCATGGTGGTCCATAGAAGAGAATGTTGTTTGAGTATTTTTAAAAAGTATATTGCATAGAATTTTTATATTACTATGAAGCTTTAACCTCTTAAAACCTTTTATCCTGCATGTATTGCCTACTAATAGTCTCTAGTTATGTGTAATATAAAACAGACTCATTGTAATATAAGGTAAGACTTCTATTGCTCTTACAATATGATAAGCACTAGTCATAGAGGATTATGTACATCAGCTAATTTGTTGCGACATCCCTGTGCGTAAGTACTATTGTTATCCTCCTTTTACAGGGAGAAAAATACATGCATAATTACGTAACCTGCCCAGGCAGTTTTCTTGGTAATGCTCTCCTAACCACTAGATATTCACACCATAAAACTTTTATCAAATCAAGATAGTTATTACAATAGTCTACACAAATCTTATAATATACAATTTGTTTATATAATTTATAATTCATTATATAACTCAGTATATAAGTCATTGAAATTAAATGAAATATAAGCATTCCAAAAGGTGACAGTTATTGCATTTACTTATGTTTTTGTTAGTTGCTGTCAAGTCCGTGTCTGACTCATAGAGACCCTAAGTACAACAGGCGAACAGCAATATTAGTGCTTCTCTGCTATTTACAGGGTTTTCAATGGCATTTACTATGTAAAGCTAGTAAAATAGATTTAAAAATCTTGAATTTGTTTCTAATTATTTTGAGCCAAGTTTCACTGTGCAGCCTAGATTGGCCTCAAACTAGTGATCCTCTTGCCTCATCCTCTTGAGTGTTGGAATTACAAGTGTGTTCCGCCATGTTCAGCTTCTAATACTTTTTTTCCTGGGAAATGCTTATAACAGATTCTCTACAAGCTTTTTGGGAGAAGGACCTGGCAACCACCTCCCAAAAATCAATCTGCCATTGAAAACCCTATGAACAGCAGAGAAGCACTGACAATAGTGTTTCCCCTGTTGTACAGAGGGTCGCTATGAGTCGGATACTGACTCCACGGCACCTAACAACAACAACAACAACTATAAGCTTTATTGCCTGTGACTGTGGCATCTGATCCCATCAGGTCTTAGAAGTGAAGCAAGGTCGGGCCTGGTTAGTCCTTGGATGTGAGACTACCTGGAAACACCAGTAACCCAATCCCCAAGTCAGCCACTGCAAACCCTGTAAGTAGGAGAGCAGCACTGACAATAGTGTTTCGCCTGTTGTACATGGGGTCACTATGAGTTGGACACCAACTCAAGGCATCTAACAACAACAACAACGACAACAGAAGCTTTATTATTTCATGAACTCTCAACCCTGAATTAAATCTACTTTGTCATTATAATTTTGTATGTTTCCTTTTATAAAATATTCACAGTTACCTATGATTGATACAAGGCTGAGGAATACAATCTTTCACTTACAGCATTTTGTTAATGGCAACGCTCAGTTCAGTTTCCAGTGAGTTTGTAAATTCCTGTTTCTATTCACTCAATTTTTTCTTGCCAGAATTAAAAGGGGTGAAAAATCCCCTGCCCAAAATATTAAAGTGACAAGAATTCTATTTTCTCTATAATCTAAATGAAAAACAGACAATCCTTTCATGCACCTGTACATTTGATGTTGTGTTGATCGCACATTGGGATGAGTGTGTCATGTGCTCACTTTCCCTTGGGATGCTGGGGATTGGGGAGGTGAAGACTTGGGGTAGAAGGTTTGTGTCCTGAAACGCAACAGCTAAGACAATGACTAACCTCCACTTTATCTCAGTGGATCTTTGGATTGTCTGTTGCATAACCAAAATTAGCAGAGAAAATCACCTTATTGAGTAACAGTTGCCTGTGCAAAGGTCTTCCCCTTGTTGTAGTTTATTGCTAAAGCCAATGGCTACCTTTTCAACCTCATCAGCATCTTTTCTTTGTATTGATTCTCTTGCATTTGCTGTCAGGTCAATCTTATTTTTTATGAGTAATATAAACTGCTGCTGAGATTTAAGAGGTATACATTTCAATCCCACTTCTACTAGGTCTTACTCAGCAGGACTGTCTCATGCTGTTGACACCTGTTGCCTTTCCTCTGACTCCAAGATATCTCACAGGAAGATCCTGAATTGACTCATTAGATATTCTTGAATAAGTTTCAAGGGCTTTTTAGTAATTACAGGCTTGGTAAGTATATAAATTACAAGCACTTAATCTTTAAAATGGAAGAAAAAACCATTAATAAGTTCAGTAATGCAGGATTAGGTCCTGTAGAAAAATTTCCTTGTGTATAGAAGTATCCAAACTTAAAAGAAAAGGCACTAATTCAGAATTTCATCTCTGGAAAGATTGTTTATCTCTTTCTACCTCCACTCATGAAGTTGGGCAAATATATATTTTACCACCTAGATTCTGTTTTATCTTTCAAATGACATTACTGGTCCTTTTCTTACTCTTCCAATTACACTGGAGGTAAGCAGAAGAAATCTTATGAAAGAGAATCATTCCAGGGATCTTGGAATTTTCTTAGATACCATGGAGAAAGGGGCTTCATGACTTTGTGACATTTGAAGCCATGGGAATGATACTTTTTTTTACAAAGTTTGTATCGCATACAAAAGTCTATAAGAGAATCTACACAAATTTGCAATAACTCTTCATATACACTGCCAAGGGATTATTCTGTCATAAAAATAAAAATATTATGAAACAATGGGAATGTTATGTTGTTAGAGATGTCTCTAATAGTTGTCTTGGGAAATGTTAAGCCAACAAGGAAGCTATTAAAAAGCTGCATGATCCCACAGCTGTAAGAGATTATGAAGACTGCTTCAGTCTTGGCTTCGACTCTTGGCTTTTTACTACAAGTCTTATACCTACCACTGGAATTCTTGCATTTTTTCAGACTTCAGTCCCATCATTTCATGTATGTGGATCCCTCTGCTAGTAATGACTCCCCTCGTGTCAGTATCTCCTGATCTTAGAGGGCAGCAGTTGACTTCTATAGTGAAAACAGAAGAGGATTTGTAAAATTTCCCTCGTGCTTCATGAACATCTTCAGACAAATCTCATAAGAGACTTGAATTCAAGTGTCCAAAATTGAATTTTCTTTCCTTCCAAATAAGCCACATCCTTCTCAGACCTGTGCATTTCTTGCCATGCCCCTACCGTGATTCCAGTTACTCAAACTTCTTTTCCCTTTTCCGCGCATAACTTCAAGTGGTATAGTTCTACCTCAGAACTCTGGACTTTGAGCTTCTCCATTCCAAGCTCAGTGGCTTCTTAGTCAGTAACTCTTACTATGCCAGCCAGTTTTATGAACTCTTCCCAAATAATTATTTCAAAGAACAGATCCAATAACATCTTCCTAGACAAGACATCATCAATACGTATCATTGCTGACAAAATTAGCATAACTTTCCTCTATGACATTCACAGTTGTCTGAAATATATCTTGTGTTTATCATGCTCTACAATGATGGGGACCTTGTTGTTGTTAGGTGCCATCAAGTCGGGTCCGACTCATAATGACTATGCACAACAGATGAAACACGGCCCAACACTGTGCCATGTCTGGCACTATTGTTAGTGCTTCTCCACTATTCGTAGGGTTTTCAATGGCTGATTATTTTGGGAGTGGGTTGCCAGGTCCTTCTCCCTTGCCTGCCGCACCTGGTATTCCCAGGGTGTCTCCCACCCAAGGCCTAACCAGGCTGACCCTACTTAGCTTTTGAGATCAGGCAGGATCAGATGCCAGGGTGCTAAGGCTGCAGACTATGTGGACCTTAGACTCTCCCAGACTTAATACCCCAATCTTCTCTGAGCAGACCTGAACTTTGCTCCCTTCCTATCTTTATTTTTTTCTAGAATAATTATATCCCCTTCTGCCCAGAACAGCGCTCTCCAATGGAACATCCTGTGAGAACACAAATATTCTACAATTCTGTGCTAATCATTATGGTAGCCAAAGCCACATGCAATTATTGAATCAGTGACATGTGGCTAGTGCAACTGAGGAACCAACTCCTTAATTTTATTTGCTTTTAATTAATTTAAATTTCTACATGGGGCTGGTGGCCACTGGCCACTGCAGGTCCAGATTCTGAATCCATCCGTCAGAGTTTTCTTCATTCTATTAGTGCCTATGTGGAGCAGCTATTCAAAGTTTGCATTCCTCATTGAGAAACTATGAAAGAATACACCAGTGATTAAAAGCTTATAATCTGGATGCACACTGCAAACACTGATTGGTGTAACTTTGAGTAATTTTACTAATTCCTCCAAGTCTCATTTTTGTAATTTGATAGCTGCTACCTTAGAGAGTTGTTGTGAGAATTAATTAAAGAAGCAAAATGTTTACTTTTGTCTTGTTGTATTTATGTGCAAATCACAACTGATTCCTTAAAATTATGAATTCTCTGCTGACTGAACATTCATTCATCACTTAGGATACCAAGAAAAAAAGCAGTCCCTTTTTTTTTGTTCCTGTTGAGGGTTGAACCCAAGGCCTCGAACATACTTTGCAAGTGCTCTACCACTGGGTTGCACCCCCATCTCATTTTTTATTTTATTTTTTATCTTGGAACAGGGTCTCTCTAAGTTACACAGGTTTCCTCTGACCTCGAGCTGTCAATCCTCCCGCCTCTGCCTCCCAAATTGCTGGATTGGAGATGGTGTGCCACCACATCTGGCCAGTCTCTGCCATTATTGAATTTATAGACTTCTGTGGAGACGTGTTCCATCTTCTGTGTCCTTCTGTATTTGGAGTCTTGAAAAGCAGAAATAGTGTTTTCCTTATTTGCTGTGGTCTGCTGAGAACCTTGGATAATACTGTGTACATCAGAGCATATTAACACTTGTTAAAACGGTGTCAAGGAGTGTTTCATACTGTTGTATGTGTTTGTTGTTAGGTGCCATTGAGAGTTGAGTCTGACTTATTGCAACCCTCATGGGGCTCTAAAGGCTATTTCTGGATTTCTTGGGGAGTGGATAACATTGTCCTTCTGTCTTTGCGGCGCTAAGGATTGTGTCTGACTCAAAACGACCCTCATACAGTTCGCAATGGCTAAAGGTTTCTTAATGGTTTCGGAAGTGGACTGCCAGTTCCTTCTCCCATTTTTGCCCTGCTGGGGATCGAACCCAGGGCCAGAGGGAGTGCAGAGCAGCACTCTAACAACCGAGCCAAACTCCAGCCCTCCTATTATTTAGAAACATCTAAAAATGTATTTCAGTTCCGAATAAAATTTTAGCTAGAGGTTAGGAGAATATTTAAAGTCTTGAAATTTGTTCCCATTGCTAAGTAAGTTTTAAACTGGGTAGAATTTTGATAACCTTTGATATCAATCGTTAGGTGCCCTCAAGTCAGTGTCTGACTCATAGTGACCCTATGTACAACAGGTGAAACAGTATTGTTAATGCTTCTTTGCTATTCATGGGGTTTTCAATGCCTGATTGTTTTTGGGGAATGGGTTGCTGGGTCCATCTCCCAAGCCTACAGCACCTGGTGTTCCCAGGAGGTCTCCCCTCCAAGTACTAACCATGCCCAACCCTGCTTAGCTTCCAGGATCTGGTGGGATCAGATACCACAGGGCTATGGCTGCAGGCACCATTCGTTAGTACTTTTGGAAAATCCAGGTAGTAGCACAAGAAACTGTGTGAGGCTTTGTTCAGTTCATACGTATTCTTCAGAAACAATGTTGTTAGGTGCCATGGAGTTGGGTCTGACTCAAAGCAACCCTCACAGGGTTTTCAATGGCTGGTTGTTTCAGCATTGCTTTGAGAGTGGATTGCCATGTCCTTCTCCCATTTTTGCTGTGCTGGGGATTGAACCTGGGTCCTCAGATTGCAGTATGGCACTCTACAAACTGAGCTAAACTCCAGCCTCTCAGAAATGATAATTGAGAAAAAGCCTTAAACAGGTGGAGTTTTGAGAATGAATTACTGTTAAAATGCAAAGTCTTTGTCCTGTTTACTTGAATACATATGGTTTATATTGTATTATATATTCTCAGCCTGCAGTGGTAGCCCTATGGCATCTGATCCCGTCAGATCTCGGAAGCTAAGCCTGGTTAGTACCTGGATGGGAGACCACCTGGTGTTTGAACACCAGAAGCTGTAGGCTTGGGAGAAGGACCTGGCAACCCCCTCCCCCAAAAAAATCAATCTGCCATTGAAAACCCTATGAACAGCAGAGAAGCACTGACAATAGTGTTTCCCCTGTTGTACAGAGGGTCGCTATGAGTCGGATCCGACTCGACAGCACCTAATAACAATATATTCTCAAGCTTACATTTACACTAATCTTCCGCAGATTGGATGGTTTCTTTACTACCAACTAGATGGCCTTTCAAAATGTTAGAATTTCTGAAACCTTTCAAGTCTGAGCGGTATAAAAAAAGCACAAAATTATGAAAAGTTTTGTCACTGAATGACCATTTGGATAAAAATGAACATAACTTTGTTTCTCAGCTGATTTTTAGCATTTGTTTTGGAATGTATATGTTTTAAAGGAATCATTTTCACCAAGGGAATGTTGGGAGATAAATTGTTTCTTTGATATGAGAAACCAGAAACAATATATAAAGGATATCTTAAAATACTACATTGGCACTTAGCAAGGAAATGAATTAGTGAAGAAATGGGTGAAATTCATCAACTATACCTAAATCAAAATACACTTTATCTGCTCAGATTAATTTTTACTTTTCTAGCTAGAATCTTCTCTATTTATTGAATTTGTTGGTTTTTGGGTAATATCAAGTTACTAAAAAGGGACATTCATTAATATGGAATGACTACAAGGTCAGAGTAATCAA
>VMDO01031304.1:0-20246 GCA_007922755.1 Pedetes capensis
CAGAAAGATGTCTATCTATGTTTTATTGACTATGCAAAGGCATTTGATTGTGTGGATCATAACAAATTACGGATAACACTTCGGAAAATAGGAATACCAGAACACCTAATTGTGCTCATGAGATATCTGTACATAAACCAGGAGGCAGTTGTTCGAATAGAACAAGGAAACACTGCGTGATTTAAAGTTGAGAAAGGTGTGCGTCAGGGCTGTATTCTTTCACTCTATCTCTTCAATTTATACGCTGAGCAAATAATCTGAGAAGCTGGACTTTATGAGGAAGAACGTGGCATCAAGATTGGAGGAAGACTCATTAACAACCTGTGTTATGCAGATGACACAACTCTGCTTGCTGAAACTGAAGAGGATTTAAAACATTTACTGATGAAGATCAAAGATCATAGCCTTCAATATGAGTTACGACTATATATCAACAAAACAAAAATCCTTATGACTGGGTCAGCACACAACTTCACAATAAATGGAGAAAAGATTGAGGTCATCCAAGATTTTGTTTTGCTTGGCTCTATAATCAACACCCGTGGAAGCAGCAGTCAAGAAATCCAAAGACGCACTGCTCTAGGAAAAGCTGTGGCAAAAGATCTCTTTAGAGTATTGAAAAGCAAAGATGTCACATTGAAGACGAAGGTGCATCTGACTCATGCCATGGTATTTTCAGTCGCATCATATGGTTGTGAAAGCTGGACATTGAACAGGAGAGACAGAAAAAGAACTGATGCTTTTGAATTGTGGTGCTGGAGACGTCTATTGAATATACCATGGACTGCCAAAAGAACCAACAAATCTGTTCTAGAAGAAGTGCAACCAGAGTGCTCCTTGGAAGCAAGAATGGCCAGATTGAGTCTTACATATTTCGGACATGTAGTCAGGAGAGATCAATCCCTGGAGAAGGACATCATGTTTGGGAGAGTGCCAGGTCTACGCAAAAGAGGAAAAGCCTCCACCAGATGGATTGACACAGTGTCTGCAACAATGGGTTTAAACATAAATAAGATCGTTTGCCTGGCACAGAATTGGCAAGTGTTTCGATCTGCTGTACATAGGGTCGCTATGAGTCGGACTCGACTCGACAGCACCTAACGACAACAACAAGCTAAAAACATTTCATTTTATTTTTAGTATGAGTAGGTAACAAATGTGACACCTATATTAGTCAATAAATATAGGCAATAGTCTTAACAGAACTAGAAGATAATCTGCTTTATTTAATGATAAATATAACTGATCATATTTTCAGAAATGTTATACTATCTTCATAGTATTGTTTTTATTAAGTTAAATCTAAGTTTCTCTTATTTTGATGAATCTCCAATTTCTGAACTTTTCATAGATTTTCATAGTCTTCTGTTACGTCTTGTTAAATCACCTCTAAATATACAAATAGTAAATGACAAAGTTCATTAATTTTCCTACTCACTACCTTCAACCCACCTGGTGCTGTGCTCTTTCCAAAAGTTTCTCAGTGGTCACCTAAAATCAACCTATCCACTCTCTTATTCAATATGTATGCTGCACAGCTTCTAATTTTCATTTTTGGGACAGGTAAAAATTCTGGTTTATTATTGAATAGACAGCAATTACTACCAAGTGAGGCCAATGAAAACTATGCCAAGGATTATGTACCACTGCATACTGGATTATAAATGATTGATATGGGAAGCCTCCTTAGATGAATCCTTCATTTTATTTCACCAACATCTCTATATACATGAACATATATTTATCTTTAGAGTCAATCATATCCACAGTTTAATTTTAACACCAGAACAAAAGGTATCTCAGCCTACTTTAACTGTGCAATCACTTCAAACTCCATGTACAAAGTATCAGACCTTCGACTTCAGAATAACAGAATGATTAAATAGGAATTATGCATGTGTAAGTGTGGTGTTGGAGATTGAAACGAGGGCCTCACACATGCTAGGGAAGTGCTCTACCCCTGAGATACACCCTTAGCCTTAAATAGAAAAATGTTTATATAAGTTTATAAATGAATTTTAATACATTCTCCAGAAAATGTTGATAATGAAATGAGACATCTGACTACTAAAGGAGTAAAATTAGAAAATAGGAAGCTAATGGCTCTAAATGAGAGGGAGAATAACAAAGCCTCTTAGGAGGAAGAGGATGGAAAAGAAATGGGGACCATTTAGTCACACCTAAATAGAAATAAACAAGTAATAACATGTGATACTCTATAACATGTAATACTTTACCAAGCAAAATTCAAAGCTCTGCCAAGCTAGGTAGTGTACAGCTGTAGCTCCAGCTACTTGGAGGCTGAGCCAGAAGGATGAGTTCAAGGCCAGTCTAGACAAGATAGTAAGACCCTATTTAAAAAAACAAACAACAATAAAAACATAAGTTTTAATTTAACCTTAAAAGCCAGCCACTTAGTCCAATGTTCTAAGTAATGAACTGAATCCTTATATTATTTACATAGGTATGATAAATATCTTATGACAGCATATATTCAAAAGAATGTAAATACCTTGAATACCTATTTGTAACAGTGAACTCACTAGGGTACACATTTTATTTGACCACTATCACTTAGGTGATGAAATCATTATCACATTGCATCGATTACATTTGAGTCTATCACCTCCAAGTTAGTATCAACAATTAGGACTGTACTATGAAAGATAAAAAATTTTTAAATTGCTTTATGTGTAATTATTAAAGATTGGTCAATCATCTTTTTAAATTTGTTTTTAATAAAAATTTAATGCTTCCATTAATAAAAACTAATTTGTATATAAACCACATAAAATATGTAAAACATGTAAACTACATCTTTATATGATAAACATCAAATTCACATACAAATGAACATTACTTTTGCACTTAAATAACTATCAATTAGTAAATCTTGTCGACATGAATCAATCAATAAATATTCCAACAACAATAGACACCACAGTATTTCCAAGTCACTATCCAAAACAAACTAGCTAACCAAATGAAATCTCAAGGACCTTGTAACAGGACTAAAATTTACATGATCTCTTCTTAATGCCCTCAGGACTATTCTGCTGGAAGGTTTTAGGCACCAGTCCCTTATTTTCTGTGTTTTAGAGAATTTGTTTTGAGATAAATAGTGATGAAGAAAAAGAATGATATATTTTATTGCTTTAAATACATTATCATCAAATCACTGGAATTAAAATTCACTGGAATTCATATTTATTTTTATAATGCAATAATAGCAGCTACAATTTACTAACTAACCTCTTATTATGTATAAGAACTGGGCTCACTTGTTCTTTTTAAGTACCATCTAGTCCTTATCCAACTCATGGCAACCCTAAGTACAACACATGAAACCCTACTGTTAGGGCTTTTCTGCTATTCATAGGGTTTTCAATGGCTGATTGTTTGGGGGGAGTGGGATGGTGGGTCCTTCTCCCAAGCCTATAGCACCTAGTATTCCCAGGCAGTCTCCCATTCAAGTAGTAACCAGGCCCAACCCTGCTTAGCTTCTGAGATCTGACAGGATCAGATGCCACAGAGGTACGGCTGTATAATTATGTCATTAAATTTTTTTTTTTAAACATCATATTAAGTACTATTTAAAAAAAATAACTGTGGAAGATTTTGAAATGGAACAAAAAGATTGCCCATGCCATCAGTGGATGCCTACGCACTTTCTAATGCACCACATTTGGGATTATCTCATTCTACAGGGTTTACATCTTTGACCATCATGGAGCTACATTGAGTCTGTAATTGTTCATTACTCAAAGCAGTAATTTTTATCTAAAAACTAGCAAATAAATTGTGACACAGTGGAAGGACATATGAAACCAGTATCATAACAGAAAAAAGTCAGTTTTGTGGGCTGGGCATGGTGGTACACGCCCAGATACATTTCATGGAACACATAAGTCTCTGGCATCTGAATACACTTTTAAATCAGTGGTAATGTCTTACCAGTTCACTCATTAAACATGAGTTAAATAAAATCTTTGATAATTGTTCTTTTCATATCTATGAGAATCATGATTCTATATTTTTAATTGTCCTGTGTAAGTACAATGATTACTACTATTTTACAGAAAAAGAAACTGAAACATGGAAAGAATAGGTAGCTTTGCCTATGATTACACCTGCTGAGCTTGGTTTAATTCTACAACTTAACCCCTTTGCCCCCAATCACTGTGCTTTGCCACGATTTAGACTACTGATTAGGGTTGATACTGTTATCTCAAATATTTTACCACCAAAAGCACAAAAGAATACAGACATGGAAACTTTCTTCTAAAACATGGAAGCTTACTATATAACTACTATATAATTTAATTGGCAAAAGTTATCCTTGTCCAAACAATTAACACATGACACTCGTCAGAAAAAAAATCTGAGTTTAATTTTCAGTTCAAATAAATGAATTTATGCCCGGCGCAGTGGCGCACGCCTGTAATCCCAATGGCTCGGGAGGCAGAGGCAGGAGGATCGCAAGTTCGAGAGCAGAGGCAGCCTGTGTAATTTAGCGAGACCCTGTCTCAAAAAGTAAGAAAATGGGCTGGGTGTGCAGCTCAGTGGTCCAGCATTTGCAGAGCATGCAAGCACGAGGCCCTGGGTTCAACCCCAGTACTGCAAAAAAAATAATAAATAAATAAATAAATAAATAAATAAATAAATTTATAATCCTTGGGATCAAAATAGTTTCTGAATTCTAATTCCAAAACAGAATGAAATGGAATAGGATCTTGGACAGGCTTAATTTTCATGATGATTATTAGGTTCTGTCTCTTGCAGTACTTCTTACTGAAGCTCTTTGCTTTGCTCTTAGGACAGATGCAATCTCAAATAAAATTTATGTTTGAAGTCATACACTGGGCAAGTGTACCGCATTAAGGCCCACAAGGGTAGAGGTATTCCTTTCTCTTACGAAGTGGATAATTGTGAGACATATTTGTAGATTTTACCAGACAATCTGGCAGAACAACCATAACTGTTAAGAACTAAACATGTTTTCACCAATAGCAGTAAAATGGTATCTTAATATAAGGTATAAAATGAGGTCTCAACTGCAAAAAACTGAAAGAAAACTTTAAAAAAGGAAAAAAGGAGAAAGAGAGGGAGGGATGAAGGGGAGAGAGGAGGAGATAAAATACTAGATTTGTTTTACATTAAATCATGACACAAACTAAAACAATCTCACAAACACACCAAGAATATCACTTAGAACAGAATACTACTTTCTTCACTTTATTTTACCTACTAAAATTTCACAATCTAGTTCAACAAGGAGAAAGATCACTAAAGAAGGGTGGTGTTTATTCATATTTAAAAATTTAAAACTATCAGGAGAAATCACAATTTGAATAGTTGACTTTTAGTAGGACCCATGTTACTCAAAATTATTCATTAATCTTAAAATTGGCATTCACCAGCACCTCGTTTTTACTGACAGAAAGGTTTGATATGACTCTGTGTTGCATCACCATCTGACACATCCTGCTCTGATATTTATAAATACAGTTGTGCTATTGACAGTTCTACAATTGCTCCAGGTGTAAGGCATTAAAACAGAGAATTCTCTTTGATCACTCCAATGTCATTTCTTCTTTTAAAATCTAAGTAGTCTAGACAGCTCCCAGATTCCCAGAGGTATGTCTCATAAAAAGTCTTTTAACCTCTAACAAGTTTTTCTAGGTAAAATAGATCACAAAGGAGATAATCAGAAATACCATTTTAACTTCTAAATACTATTACTCAATTGGAAATGCTAAATGGTTTTTGAAATTTCAGCTTTATGATTTTTGGTTCAATATTCTTCTACTTTATTCAAATATAATTCCTTAAACTTTTTTATTTAGTATTTTTAGAAACTCATTGCACATAGGGTTTGAGAAAGCTTTAAAACAAAATTCTGAAAACTTGTTCACTACATGATGTTTTGAATTAAAACAACAATTAAAAGCATCCCCCTGAGACGTAAATCTGTATAAAAAATAAACATACTGGAATAGGCAGTTCTCTCAAATTTAATTAAAGACAAAACCAAAAAAAGTGGTTAAAATTTTACTACAAGTTAAATACAAATGTGGAAGCTTATCTAACTGGGAGAAACATTAGAAACTGGAAGATTGAAAAATCAGTGGTTAGAAAATGAGTTTAGGAATTGTAAGACAGACATAAGGATCTGAAAATTCAAGAAGAGATCAAGCTAAATGTTTAATGCTTATGTGAAGAAAAATTCATATACATTACTGATGGTTGCAAATATGTGATGAAGAAAGAAAATCTGTCATTTCTACTATCTAAAGAAAAATATTGGAGAGAGGGCTATATGGCAAGGAATATATGCAAATTCAGTACTTTCCATGAAATGATTTCCATTGTAGCAAAAATAAAGTATTATTTTACATAAAGATCTGTGCTTAATTGAGAAGGGAAATTTTACTATATTTTAAAAGATGGTAGTTACTAAAGTAGCATGAGAATGTTTATTCCTTATTACTGAATAGTCACAAAAGTCAATGTTATTAAGGACAACAGGAAGAAATAAATGATTCCAATGATTGCTTCCATTGGAAATGATTCCAATGATTGCTAACAAAGAATAAGAAGGTAGTTAAAATATTCAATCAAATGCCCATTTTATGTATACATAAAAATGACATTTTAAAAATAAAAAATGAAAAAGTTTGCAGACGCTTAAAAACAAGTGAACTTATATAACTTAAAACAATATAGAAATACTTCAGGAAGATTGTCACCAGGCTTCTGAAAAATTCAGCAAGCCAGATAATACCATAAATCTCTAAGAAACAAAAAGATACCTAAGCCTCAAGAAAAACTGTTGTTTCCAGAAAGCATAAAAGAAAGAGTACAGGGCTGGGGGTATAGCTCAGTGGTAGAGTGCTTCAACTAGCATGTGTAAGGCCCTGGGTTTCACTCAAACAAACAAAAAACAAAAACAAAAAAACAAAATTAAAAGATTTTCCAAGTCACAATTATGTGTTTACAAAAAAAAGGGGAAAGAGTCCTTTTACTAAAAACTATATTTAAAATGCTAGATACGTGACTAACAGCCTCCAGTTCTCCCCAAACTACAGAAGACTAGAAGTGGTAGAGAAAGTATGTGAAACACTATTCAAAACCTCTAACATGTTATGACGGCAAAAGTGAAATCCTTTAAGAATAAGAGAAAAATCTGCAGTGAGGGGAACAAATAGACTGCTAGCTAGAACACCAGCATACTAACTCACCTTCACTTAGTTATATACCTTGGCATTTTGTCTATCTTATTTAATCAGAATCCTTATCATGAAAATGAAGACCACAGCTTATTGTTTGCCTCCAGGCATTTGTCAGGCTCTAATAACTGAGAGCACACAGAAGTATAAAATAAGGGTAGCAAAGAGGTAAGAAAAATAAGTGAAGTATATTTGGGATAAGAAAATGAATAGTGTAGGATGATTAATTTTTTAGAAATGTTTAGCAAACTTTTAGGAATAGCTGTACCAGACCAAAAACACATGTAATGATAATATATAATAAGTACCTATGGAACATAATGGTGGAGTGGGCAACTCTAAATTCCCACCAAAGAAACACTAAGGAAACACCCATCAACCAAACCAATACATTCATTGTGGGAAGAAAAGCAAAAGCACAGAACAGGAAAATAACTTTCCAAATTTGATGAAAGACATTAATCTATACGTCAAAGCTTGATGAACTAACTCCAAGTATGATAAACACAAAGATATCCACACCAAGAAACATTATAGTCAAATTATCAGAAGATAAAGGCAAAGAAAGAATCTTGAAGGCATCAAGATAAGAGCAACTGGTCAAAAAGAAGAATCTTTAATAAGATTAAGAAATGATTATGGGCTGGAGATGTAGCTCAGTGTCACAGAGCACTTGCCTGGCACAGCTGAGGCCCAGCTTTGAGCCCCAGCATTGCAAAAAAAACCCCAGCAAAAACAAACAAAAAAATCCAAAAACAAAAAAATCTGATTCTTATCAAAAGTCATAGAGGACAGAAAGCATAAATTAATTACTTAAGTAAATACTTAATGTAGTGAAAGAACAAGAATGTCAACCAGAAATTCAATATCTAGCAAGAATACAAGAAAAAATAACATATTCCCAGATCAAACCTAAGGAAGTTTGATAATAGTAGATGTAATCCTGAGTTGCTAAACAGAGTCCTTCAGGCTGAAATGAAAGGACACTAGATGGTAACTAGAAGCCTTATGAAGGGCTGAGATTTAGATCACCAGAGTGCCGCTCTGTGCTCTCTAAGGCCCTGGGTTCAATACCCAACACCACAAAAATGAGAGAAGGACCTGGCAGCCCACTCCTAAGACAATCCCCAAATAATCTGCCATTGAAAATCCTATGAATAGCAGAGGAGCGCTGACATAGTGCTGGGTATGGCACAATTTCAGGGAGTGTTCAGTTCTGTTGTACTATAGGATTGCTATGAGTTGGACCCAAATCCACAGTACCTAATGACAAAAGAAGCCATAAGAAGAAATAAAGGACCTTGATAAAGATAATTACATGGGTAAATATAAATGCCAGCATTAGTGAACTTCTGGTTTATAATCATTCTTCTTAAAATATACTCACTTTTTTGTTTGTTTGCTTGTTTTGAGGCAAGGTCTTACTATATAGTCCATGCTGGCCTTCAGCTTTCCACCCTCCCACCTCAGCCTCCCAAGTACTGGGATCATTAAGTGTGTGCTGTCATTTGAGTTTTACTACATATTAGCCATAAGGCTCCACAAACCTTATGGGTTGATGAAAGCATCTCCAGAAGTGATGTAAAAGATGGATAATGGAAAAAGCCAATGCTGTATTACTCTGTACCCCATCATCATTTACTAATAAAGGGAGAAAAAAAAGTGTGCACTGCCATGCCCAGTCTTACTTTTTTTTTTTTACTGAGACATAATATTTGTACATCTTTATAGGGTACATTATGGTAACTTAATACCTACAATCAATATGTAAAAAATCATGTCAGGGGAATAAGCACTTCCATTTCTTTGCCACAACCATTTTTATGTGTTGAAAATTTTATACTCTTCTAGTCATTTTGAAATATATCATGGCTTGTATAAATCCTACTGTGTTAAAAAAGGAACCAGAAGTAATTTCTCCACTCTAATAGTTTTTGGTATCCCTTATGAATTTTTTGTTCCTCCTCTTCCCTCCCCTTTCTAGTCCCTGTTGTTGTTGTTGTTGTTGTTAGGTGCCACCGTGTCGTATCCTACCCTCATAGGGTTTTCAATGACTGACTGACTGGGGATTGCCTAGGGAGTGGATTGCCACATCCTTCTCCCATTTTTGTGATGCTGGGAATTGAACTCAGGACCTAAGAGACTACAGAGCAGCACTCTACCAACTGAGCTAAATCCCAGCCCCCTTCTAGTACCTAGTGATCACTATATTCCAGTCCATTCTTCTACCAGTTGACTTGTTGGTTTCTACAAGTCAGTGAGAACATGTGGTATTTATTTTTGTGCCTGGCTGGTATCACTTAACATAATGATCACCAATTCCATCTATGTTGCTACAAATGATAGGATGTCATTCTTTTTACAGATGAGTAGTATTCCATTGTATAAATATACCACATTTTCTTTTCTATGCATCCATTGAAGGACATCTGGGTTGATCCTATACCCTGGCTACTGTGACTGGTGCGTCAATAAAATGAGAGTACTAAATATCTTTTTGATATAATTTCACCTCCTTGAAATTCCTTTCTTACAATCCTACATGATTTAAAAGTAAATGCATACAACAATCATTACAAACCTACATTAGTGGGCTTATAATGTATAAAGACACAATCATTAACAAAAACTACATAAGAGAAGATGGAGATGTAAAGTGACTACTTCTGAAAGTAAGTTGTTATTAAAATTAGGTTGTTTTAAGATTATGATGTTAATTCTAATTCCTAAGCACTAATACTAAAACTAACTAAAAGATATAGAAAAGAAAAAAGAACAAGCAAGCCAAAATAACATACCACCAAAACAATTTTAGAAATGTTGTTACTTTAAGATAAAAATTTTAAAATGAGTATTTGTTATGGACTAAATTGTGACATCCCCTCCATGCCAATATTAATATGTAACACCTAGGGATCCAGCTTGACTTGACGGTAGCCATCCTGAACAGCTACCACCATGCTTACTCTTAGTAACCCTCATCTGTTTTCAAAGAATACTATAAATAAACACTCATTAGAATGACATGTGGACCTTTACAACTAGATCCTGGTGCCATCAGTACCAGGAATGTGCCTAACATCTTTGATATTAGCTTGAGATAAACCAGCTGCTGAGATGAAGTCATTTCTATCTGTATAACTCCCCTTTCTCTGACCCAAATCGTGAGAAATCCCCTGGTCTTGCTTACTCCACTGATAATACTTCTGTACATAAGCCCTCCGAACAAACTGCATTGTGTGCATTCCTGAAACTGTCTGCCTCTTACTTTGGTCTCACAGTACCTTGCAGCTGGTTCTTATACACAGGGACTGGAACAATGTTGAAGTCCTAAATCCCAATACCACAGAATATAACTATATGTGGAGACAGTCCTTTAGCAAGGTAATTAAGTTAATGAGGCCATTACAGTGGACCCTAATCCAATCTAACTGGTGTCCTTATAAAAACAGGATATTAGGACCCATGGAGAGACAGGGAGTGCAGCCATCTGCAGGCCAACAAGACAGGCCTCTAAAGAAATCAAAGCTGCTAACACTTTGATCCTGGACTTCTAGTCTCCAGAACTATGATGAAATTAATCTGGTTTCTTTTTAAAATTGTCTAAACCACCTAATCTCTGGTATATCATTATGACAGCCCTAGTAAACCGGTAGAGAATTTATTTATAATTGTATTATTGCGTATTATGTACTTCTCGGTTATATAAATGTTATTATTTAGACAAAAGAATAGGACTGGTTAGTAGTAGCAATGAGTAGTAGTAGGATAAATTAAATAAATATGTGTGATTAAATATAACAGTGTTTACAATGTTTCTTTTGTTAAACAGTAATTTAACATTTCTTAACTCTATTTGATAATTAAATTTTGTAGGCCATATTAGAGATTCTTAAAAAACATAATTTTAAAACATTTAAAAAGTGTAACTACAGTTGATTAAACAGATTTTACCAATATTTAATTAAAAATAACATTGAAATGGTTTTATCCCATGAAATAAGATATTTTTACCACTGTTTCCTTTTCAATATTAATTTCTCTGAATTGACTAGAGCCATTTGTTCACCCTCTTATATGTGGTAAAATCGAATACAGTCAAAAGTAAACCCCACTTTGACTTAGAGCTCTGTTGTATCAAGCCCACATTCTTGGTGTAAGTCCATTATGATGACATCGAGCTAAATGTCCTCTCAACAAAAGCTTATGATTATGGAATACATAGAATTGTATTTAGCAACAGCAGGTGTTCTGACATAGTACAGGAATTAGTTGTAGTGCTTGGTACAAAAAAAAAATCCATCCACTTCATGTCTAAATGCATATTTTCTATTTCAACTGTTTACCAATCATGTTCTTTCATTTACAAATTCATTACACTAGGCTTATCCAGGCCTAAAATGTGCATCACTTTAAAACACTGTGAAGCACATTGGATGTCATTCTAAGTTAAACTTTTCTTTCACACAGAAATAGCTTTAAAGCATGGAGGTAATTAGAATCTGTGGTGTCAAAACTAAATTCCAAATAAGTTAAAGTTTAGTAAACCAACTGAGAAAATTCTATTTCATTTTGCTGCCCTTTTCTGGTGACCTTTCTTGAGTTCTGAAGAACTCTTATTACATAAAAATGAGGCCATTCATTGTATGAGTTTCTTTTAGCCTCTTAGTAGCCTCTTCAAATATTATAAAACACTTTTGGATAAATGGCATATAAATTTTATTGTAATCTTTTTACTACTCTAACTTTCAGCGCATTGCCAAATTAGAGAAAGATATCTTTTTGTACCAAATTTTGATAAACTACTGGGAGTCTTTTTCTAAGTCCAGCAACATAGTAAAACCATCTTTTAGGAACATATTCACAGAGGCCAACTTCTTTCTTTCAAGTCAAAAAATCACATTAAGTGATTCTCTATGTTTTAAAAAACTGAAAAGTGATGAAAAATGTTCAGTATCAAAGCATCAACATCATGGGTAAGCAAATCAGGCCAACTTTTATCAGTGCTGTATATAAGGTATGCCAGGTACTTAGGAGATAAGATCTTCCATTTTAATTAGTAAGAAGTGTGGACAGAATGGAATTTGCCAAATTTGTATTGGTACTGTCTGTCAAACAGGCAAGTACATACATCTTGACAATATCTCAACAATAGTTTAATTTTTATGTTTATATATACCTGTGAGGGCTGGGATTTAGCTCAGTGGGTAGAGCGCTGCGCTGCAGTCTCTTGAGGCCCCGAGTTCAATTCCCAGCACCGCAAAAATGGGAGAAGGATCTGGCAATCCACTCCCAAGGCAATCCCGAAGCACTTAGCCATTGAAAACCCTATGAGGGTCGCTATGAGTCAGATGCCAATTCGACGGCACCTAACAACAACAATATACCTGTGGGTTCATTAAAATTTTCAATATGATTTGACAAATCAAAATACCTAAGAGCTTTGGGAATATATTTGTTGACATGATTTACCACATCACTTGATGTAAGAAAGCACAATTGCTGGTAATATCTGACAAAATGAACTCTGCAGTGTAAATGGCTAACATATCCATTGCCAAAATGTTCCCTTTGGTTCAACCACAGGTCATCAAAGTTGAAACTTCTGATTCATGAAATGTGACTTTATTTAATTTCAGAGAGCAATCAAGGGCACAATATGATGATGTGTGTTCATCTGTGTTGTAAACTTAAGCTAACTTAGATCACAATGAGCATTAGTATATTTTTGAACGACTAAGTAATTCTTGACTACGAAGTAATTGCCTTATCACTCTCCATACTTGTTTTCACATTCCTTTCTCTATCCTGTCTAATCCCTCCCTCTTTTTTTTTTTTTTTTTTTTTTTTTTTTTTTTTTTTTTTTTTTTTTTGGTCATTACTCAGAGGTTGAAGATAGGCTAGGCAAGTGGTCTACCACTGAACAACACTACCAGCCCCCTTTTCATTTTGAGACAGGATATCACCAAGTTGCACATGCTGCCTCTGGCCTCAAATTTGGGATCCTGTCTCAGCCTCCCAAGTCACTGCATTTATGGGCATGTGCCACAATGCTCAGCACTTCCAATCCCTAATTCCTTCCTGTATGTTGTCATGCTCTGTTTTGGTTATTTACCTCCCAAATCCAGTTATATGTGTTCTACTATGAAAACATCATAGGCATTTAGCCTTTGTTTTTTGGTAATGGACTACAGTTGTGTTGGTATAATCATTTTCATTATTTAAACTCTTAGTAAACATGGTTATAGTATTCAAAATGTTAAAATGAAACTAGCCCTATAAATACAAAGTACAGTACATAATTGCTTAACAAAGAATACCTTTTAATGCAAAGCATTAAGTTGCATTAGTTTTTCATTTTGTTTTGTTTTATTTCCTCTGTTTAGATAGGAGCTTGTCATGTCCCCCAGGTTAGACCCAAACTCTTGGGCTCAAGTAATAGTCTCATCTCAGCCTACTAAACATCTGGGACTACAAACATGTGCCCCATGCCTTGTTTGTGTTAGTTTTCTAATGCTGCCAAAACAAATTAACACAAACTTAGCAGCTTAAACAAATTTATTATCTTATAGAGATAGAGGTTAACTGAATCACTTTGAGATCTGTATGTCACAAGTACATTTACATAATCCCTTATGCCAGACTCAGATATATTTACAAGCTCCAGAGATCTAGAGAATAGGCATCTTTGAAGGGCTATTGTTCTGCTTACCATACACATTCAGAATGGCACAACGATGGATGATCACAAATCTTGTCAGTACTACAAGGTTGAACACAGGCAGGCAAGTGGTCTACCACCGAGCAACACTACCAGTCCCTTTTTCATTTTGAGACAGGGTATCACTAAGTTGTGCAGCCTGCCTTTGGCCTCAAATCTGGGATCCTTCTGCCTCAGCCTCCCAAATTGCTTCAATTATGGGCATGTGAACCACAAATCATGGTTCCCAATTATCTGTTTTCGGGGGGGAAAAAAGTGGATAACTTATGTCATACTGATTTGACACTAAAATCATTGCTGCTTTCAGCCTCTACTTTTGGGGCTATCTTATTCCTCCAACTCTTACATATCTCATTAAAACAAAAGTGTCTTTTTGTGTCCTAGGCAGAGTTTTCCCAGGATGAAGGACTTTGACTGCTAATACTGGGACAATCCTGAACAAACAATGAAGGTTGGGCACCCTCTCTACATCAGAAAGTAATAAAAGAGGCATGTAATTTTTGTAAACTGAAAAACAAGACCTGGTAAAAATGTAAGTGACTCTTTTGCCCAACAGCATATTACAGTTCAGGAATTTGGATACAGATAGGCAACAAAAGAGAAGCAAGCATTCATATCTTTATATAACATGTCCTGGATATCAATTGTGGTAACCTTTAAGTATTTTTCTTAAAGAAAATCGTGTACAGGTTAGATTAGAAAATTTTATCTGGCCATAAGCTAAAACCTTTATAGACTGTGAACTCAATCAGTTATTACTACATCATTTATAAGTTGCATTCTTTAGTAATATAGAAAATGGAAAACTAATTGTGAAGGAGAATTTGAACAGGTAAGAATAGCCTAACCCCAACCATTTGAACACACTAACTCAAAACCCAGCACTAGGCTAGCCCTTTCACCTCCTTTCTATTGTATTTGTCTAGATTTTTTAGAAAGCTTTAAGCCCAACCTCAGGTTCCTCATGGGTTCACTCAACCCATATAATCAGTTCTTATCAGGACTGATAATACCCTAAATATTTTTTTCAGATTACATTTAACACAAGGACAAAGCATCTTAAGTTAGTAATTACTACCTAGTATGATTACTAACACCGTAGCCCTGTGGCATCCAATCCCATTAAATCTCAAAAGCTAAGGAGGGTCGAGCCTGGTTAGTACCTGGATGGGAGACTGCCTGGGAACACCTGATCCTATAGGCTTGGGAGATGGACTCGGCAACCCACTCAGAAAAATCAATCCGCCACTGAAGACCCTATGAATAGCAGAGAAGCACTGACAATAGTGTTTTGCCTGTTGTGTGCCGGGTCGCTATGAGTCGGATACCAACCCAACAGCACCTAACAACAACAACACGATTACTAATACGTAGCAGAGACTTAATAAATATCTTCTTTGTGGACAAAGGAACCATTTCCTATTAATGGCTGCTGAAAAATCTGAGAAATTTTTTCTAGTACAAAGTTCTTCTAAAGGATTAGTTTTCAAAGCTGTATGGTTATCCTTACCACAAATTACAACATGAAAATGTATCCACATTACCAATCACATAGAAAGGAAAACAAGTCAGAAAAAATCTGGAAAATTAAAAAAACAAACAAACAAAAAAACAAAAATCCAAGATATTCAACTCATTCCAAGGCTAGATTGAAATAAGTATTTTTACAAGGATGACAGTTATAAATCTGGTTGTTCTACCCATTGATGAGTAAATTCAAATTTTGTGAAGAGTAAGAAAATTCTCAAAGAGGAAGGTAAAAGTCTTCAATCCTGGCACTCTGTAAATTTTTGTTTGAGAAATAGTATAACTTCAATTAAATCTAGTTGCATTAGGTGTTACTTTCACTGAGTATGTATGCAGCTTGCAACGTTTTTTAGAAAGTTGAATTCATCTCTTTTTCTGAAGACTGAAGGTATCAGTAAGTGAGGAATAAAGGACTGTTTAGGCTTGATAGTCCTTACTGTTTTAGGTCAAAATAAAACCATGTCTTATCATTTTTGCAACTATTATTCCACATACACAGATAAATATGTGTTCATATGCCTTTCTCAATTTTATTAAAATGTTAATTTTTTTAAAAAACAAATAGGATAACTTCTTTATAACATTCGTCGTCTAGTTTAATCTTTGCACTTCCCACATGATTTAACCTTTAATCTCCACATTTATAGAAAAAAGTTGAACAAACTGCTCATGGCTTCACAGTTTCTAAACTGAATGACCTTGAATTCAACTGACTTCTAATGGATTCCCATGCTCTCAAGAGAAAACCCAAACTCTTCACCTGTTATACTGCCTCACTGATTATTAAATAAGCAAATGACATCTATAATGTGAATTAGGTTAATATTCTATACTAAAGTGCTTCCAGAATCTCTTTTTTAATTTGCTGATTGTGATAAATTATGGATAACACAAAATTTATCATTATGCTATATCTAAATAGCCCCTTAAGTGATTTTGTTGTTGTGAGAACATCGTAGAGTATGCTTATACAAACTAAGATGGCTATGATGTCACTAAATGATATAATCTTATGGAATCAACGTAGTATAAGAGGTCCATCATTGACTGAAATGCTAACATGCAGTGTATGACTGAATATACTTCAGTGGCATTAAGTACATTTACATTTTGTACAACTACTAACACCATGAGGCTGGGGTTTGGCTCAGTTGGCAGAGTGCTGCTGTGCGTTCTCTGAGGCCCTAGGTTCAATGCCCTGCACCATAAAAATGGGAGAAGGATGTAGCAATACACTCCGGAGGTAATCTCAAAACAATCAGCCATGGAAAACACTATGAATAACCGAGAAGCACTTACATAGTGCTGGGCATGGCACAGGCTGGGGAATGTTTCATTCTGTTGTACATAGGGTCACTCTGAGTTGGACCTGACTTGATGGCATCCACCACCACCACTACCACCACCACCACCATATATCTTCAGAATACTTTTCATCTTGCAAAAATGAAACTCTGTACTCACTGAACAATAACTCCCCATTCCTCCTCCTACCAGCCTCTGGCAAACACCATTTTACTTTCTGTCTCTATGAATTTGACTATTATAGATACCACACATAAGTAGAACTATATAGTGTATAATGGGCTGGGGTTTAGCTCAGTTGTAGAGTGCTACTCTGTGCTCTCTGAGGCCCTGGATTTTATCCCCAGCACCACAAAAACGGGAGAGGTATGTGACAGCCCACTCCTGAAACAATCCCAAAACAACTAACCATTAAAAGGCCTATGAATAGCAGAGAAGCACTGACAGAGTGCCTGGCATGGCACAGTGTCAGGAAGTGCTTCATTCTGTTGTACTTAGGGTCATTATGAGTTGGCCCCAACTCGATGGCACCTAACAACAACAACAACAACATATAGTGTATACGATACTACAATTGGCTGTTTCACTTAGCATACTGTCTTCAAGATTCATTCATGTTTAATGTGTTAAAATTCCCTTTGTTTTTAAGGCTGTATAAAATTCCACAGTATGCATACAGTAGACTACATATTCCTTATCGATGTATCCATTGACAGATATTTGGATTGTTTCCATCTTTTGGCTACTGTGAATAATTCCACTTTTCACATAAGGTGCAAATATCTCTTTAAGACTTTGCTTTCAATATTTTGGAGCATATATCTATTTTAGTCTAGTTTGACTACTATAACAAAATCCCACCGGCCAGGTGACTTGGGTGGGTTAAACAATAGGAATTTATTTCCCACAGTCCTGGAGGATAGAAAGTTCACGATCAATGTGCCAACAGATTGGGTTCTTGGTAAGGGTTCTCTCTCTTCTTGATTTGTAGAAAGCTGCCTTTTTGCTGTGCCCTCACAGCACAAAGGTAGATAAAACAAGTTCCTGAGGTACCTCATACAAGGGCACTAATCCCATCATAAGGGTCCATTTTTATGACATCTAATCCTAATTATTTCCCTAAAGATTTCATCTCTACTTACCATAACACTGAGAGTATGAGCTTCAAAATATGAATTTTAGAGAAACATAAACATTCAGCCCATAGCACACTCAGAAATGGAACTGATAGATCACATAGTTAATTCCATTTTAATTCTTTGAGGAACCACCATCCTGTTTTCCAAATCAGCCATATCATATACATTCCCACCCATGGGATCCAAGGGTTCAAATCTCTCCATATCCTCACCAACAACCGTTATCTTCTATTTTTCATTTGTTTTTTGGTTTGATAGTAGACTTTTATTGGGTGTGAAGTGACAGTATAACTTTTAAATGAATTAATCTTACACAGACACTAATATAGAAAATAGATAAAAGCAGAATCATACTTTTAAAAGCTAGAAGCCAATATTACCCCAGCTTCAGGCTCCATTAAAAAGCTTGAAACAAATCTTGAAAAATAGGTTGACAAACCAGTCTTATACTGGGGGTGGGTCAGAGGTTATAGAAGAGAAAAAAAGTTATTCATGGAAATCACTTTCAGTTTTTCTAGCTCAAGTTAAAAACTTCTTGAAATCCTGGAAAAGAGACAAAAGTTCCATTGGGAAATGGGTTTGTTATGATTTAACTAGGAACATCACTTTGGAGGTATACTGGGAAAGACATACCAAGTTTGCCTGTAAGGTTTCAAAAATGGGAGAAAATCAAGAGGCTGAGGTAAGAAGATTGATGAGAGTTTGAGGCCAGCATGGTTTACATTACCTAGTTCCAGGCCAGCCTGAGCTACATAGGGAGACTGTCTCAAACTGCCCCGTCCTCCAAAAAAGCAAGGAAGCAAACAAACTCTCCCCACCCACCTACCCAACCCCCCAAAAAAGAGAAACTAGATATATGAGTACTCTGGTTCCCATAAATTTATCTTTTGGGGGTGGGGAGGACTGTTCCTATAACATTTTATTGTAATTATTTATTGTTCTCTCTTTCTGTCCCACCTCCTCTAGCTCTAAACAGATATCCATTATAATAAAAGTTTCAAGAATACAAAGTCCAGTATTAGCTTTTTCATCTTCAATAGTTGAACTGAATCACTTTGTAGACAGTATAAAAGAGAGATTGCTAGTTTGAGAATCAGGATAGGATTTCAGTTCCAAATATAAAACTAATAACAAAGTAAAATTGGGACAAGCTACCTAAAGCCTCAAATTCCCTTTGTTAGCTTGTTAAAGATAGGAAAAAACAAATCATTACTTAAGAATACATTGTTACAATGCATATCAAGTATTGTGAAAACTGCAAGCAGTAGGCAATGACTATTCCATAAATGAGAGGGTGCCAGTAGAAATCTTGATATTAATTATATAATAAGCTATGAGAGGATAGAAACTGACAAAGATACTAAGAGAGTACAGAGCAGCACCCTACCAACTGAGCTAAACCCTAGTGAAGATATGTGTATGTATGCATATATATGTACATAAAAATATGCTCAGATATAGACATGTAGACAGATACACAGATACATATATATCTACATGTATATGTTGTTGTTGTTAGGTGCCATCGAGTTGGTATCCAACTCATAGCAACCCTACATACAACAGGTAAAATACTATTGTCAGTGCTTCTCTGCTATTCCTAGGGTTTTCAATGATGGATTGATTTTTGAGAGTGGGTTGCCGGGTCCTTCTCCCAAGCCTACAGCACCTAGTGTTCCCTGGTGGTCTCCCATCTGAGTACTAACCAGGCCTGACCCTGCTTAGATTCCAAGATCTGATGGGATCAGAAGCCACAGTGCTATAGCTGCAGGCTACATGAATATATTTATATCCATATATCAATATATAAGGCAGAAGAATTTTTAGTATCTTATAGGAATAGCCACTTGAAGCACCATATAAAATGTTTTGTTTCGTTTGGACACAGGGGCACACTAAGTTGCCCACCACATGGCCTCAAACTCATGATCCTTCTTTCTTAGCCTCCCAAGGAGGTGAGGCTACAGGTGTACACAACCACATCCGACTTCAGAAGCCATCAATTTTAATTACATTAAAAACTCTGAAAGCTACATTTAGAAATTGACACAGCAAGACATAAGCAAAGTTAATATAAAAATAATAAACAAGGAATACTTTCAATTTATAAAATAAAAATGAAGATTATTCATAAAACATGAAGATTTCTAAAAATCAGTAACATGTAAAAAATACAAAGTAATAGTGAATGGATACCAATAATTAAGAAGAAATGTAAATGAATAAACATATTGAAAGGTGTTCAATCTTAATAGTCAAAGCAAGACCAATTAAAACATTTTTTGTTTATTAGATGGGCAATGACTTAATTTCTCAACTCAAAAT